>JAJMAG010000035.1:0-127562 GCA_030564905.1 Geotrichum fermentans | reverse complement strand
ATTACAAATACGAAACGTCAGACTAACGACAGTCTGCTGAACACTAAGAATTACTAAAGTTATATAAAGAGGCCTTCTTCCCTTAAGGAAGAAGACAACAAGGATTTACCCAAGAAACTATCTACGAAATTTATAGGAACTCGAATACAAAGTTAAGTTATATTTTATTATTGTCCAGAAAGGCACGGGCACTCCCGTGACCCTTGCCTTCCCTCGATCCCCGGCTCTCCGTCCAGTGGAAATCATTCAAGGCCGATTTCCAACAAAATAAAAATTGGGCATGTAGTGTAGGGGTTATCACGTTCGCTTTGCATGCGAAAGGTCTCCGGTTCAATTCCGGACTTGTCCATATTTTTGTTTGTAGCCATTTTTTTGCTTTACAGTTGAAATTCAGGACCTTTTTCACATCCAGCGAGCCTGAGAGAATTTGCCTAAGTTTGCGGTCAGATAGAAATATTTGCGAGGCTAGATAAGATAGATAGTATATTTTGAGTGAGAATAGAAAATGTGACACGTTGAAATTTCGCGGTGCCCAAAATGTCCCAGCCATAACTTCAACAACTCCTGTGCACCACCTCACTTCCACAGTTAGGAAATCAATTTACGCTATCATCACTTGAGTTATTCAGTTAACTACCTTCAGTAAAATCATGGTGGAAGTTTCGTTGACCGTCGGTAAACTCGACGCCTCTCTTGCATTGCTTTTGACCAAGGAGCATCACTTGATAGAATTTCCAACCATTCTGCTACCAAAAGATGTGCAGGCAGGTTCGATTGTCAAGATTTCCTGTGAGCGAGATGAGCAACTAGAAGCCCAGGATTCTGAGTCGTTCATGAATATTCAGGATCAAATAATGCAGACTTTTGGTACTGTATCGCCCAAGGTGCCCACCCTGCGTGTACGAAACGTCACCGAGACCAGTGCTGTCCTAGATTGGGATCCTATTGAGATTGCGACTGCCGATATCATTTCTCTCACACTCTACAAAAATGGAGCGAGGTTTGGAATAATCCCTTCGCCCTTGACGCGTACCGCTATCAAACTCTCTGGCTTGGCCATTGATACGACATATACGTTCTACCTGCTTCTTGCAACTACTGCTGGTACTTATAGATCGGAGGAATTGACCGTTCAGACACACAAGATGACCGACTTGACGGGTATTACACTATGTGTGGGCACCATTGAGGGCACTGATATCGATCGTGCTGACTTGGAAGAGACAATTAAAAACATTGGTGCCAAACCTCTCCAGGACACAGTCAAGCTTGATACCACGCACTTTGTGTGTACAGTTGGCGAAGGTCCTCAATGGCAGCGGGCATTGAATATGAATATCCCAGTTGTGCGACCTGAGTGGATCAAAGCCTGCGAAGCTGAACGCCGGCTTGTTAGCGTGCGTGCGTACTACCTGAATGCTGATCCTAAATTGCGACCTCCTGTCCAGCGATCGAGGGCGCCATCTCACGCTACTGATGCTTCTACAGAAAGCACAGGCCATCGACGCGCAGTGTCAGAAATTGCAGACTCACCTTTGAAGACGCCTTCAGGTCCTTTAACTCAGAGCACCACTCCTGAACCTGTACCAGAAGGACAGGAACCTGAAGAAGAGGTGCAGCCACGTGCAGACATTGTGCGACCCAAGGATGAGCAGCAGTCTAATCCTGATTCAAACTCGGCAGGAGAGCCAGAAGAGCCAGTAGTATCGAGGCCGGAAATCCCAACTCTTTCGGTTACACAGCATGACGACCCAGAAACAGTAGCGGAAGATTCGACAGAGAAGGAGGTCGCTGGATCCACTGGTGAACCTACGGAAGACCCTTCCGAAGTGCCTATGACTACCGAAGCATCTCTCGAGACACCTGCTGATAAGCATACGGAAGAGCCGACAGACGACGAACCTAGTACCGATCATATTGAAGGTTCCATTTCAACGTCCGTAGAGGAGTCGAGCAAGGAGAAGGTTCATGATTCTGGAGAACCTATTGACGAAGATACTTTAAAGGCTTCTGAGGAATCTGAAATCGCGAAAGCAGAGGTTCCCAATTCCGTCTCTGGTCTTGCTGAGCCCGAGAAAGATGTAACCTTGGAGTCTTCCACTCTCACTACTGGTGTGACTGATTCTGACAAGGAAGTTGCAAACATCGAACCGGTAGAGCAATCTCTTGAGAAATCAGCAGACGAGACCGAAGATGGCCAGGCAACTAACGCATCAAAGGAATATAAGGAGGCCGAAGCAGCCGAACCAGAAGATTCTTCTACTTCAACCACTGCGAGCACTAAGCGAGTGGCGCCCGAGGAGTTAGAAGACATCTCTTTGTAGATCTAGAAATTTGCGAATGAGAGGTCAAGTCCTTTAAGAAGAGTATATAGGTTATTTAAATATATTATAATATATTATTGATCTCAAAAGTTATGAAGATTAAAGGGAAACGAAAAATAGAGATGAGCGAGCAGAGCCATTTCACATGCAATTATTTATTCTCCAAAGAGACGTCTCACTCTTCTCAAAACCGAATCTTTTTCAGGATCTGCACAAGTGTCAGTGAATACAAGTCAAAGTGATTTGAATACATACCATAAGGATGCTCCTTAGAGGGGATTTCCAGAATAGTTGGGAAAGCTTGAGTGTAAGTATCAACTCTGTATCTAATCTTATCCGCGACCTAAAAGAGTCCAGTTAGCACAATTAGTCGTGTTTATCAAGGTGCTTCACACCCCTCGCAATCATCACTTACATGCTGGTTAATCAACAGTACGGCGATATCCTTTCTGCCGGTCGTATACTCGTCAAACGCGCGCTCAATGGCGTCAGGGGCAGTCTTGCCATCCACCACAAAGAAGTTCTTCTTCTTCTCACCGTCCTGCGAAACATGGCCAATCCCGGCCAATAAAAGCCCAGTCACTGAGTCCTCATCACCAATGACGGCGAGGAATTGTCGGTCCTTGTATGCCTGTGTTGATGCTGACATGCTGCTGAAGGTTTGTCAAATCGGTTGCTGCAAAAGTTCACAGGGAAAACCGAGGGCTATATTAAACAGCTTTTGGAGAGCGAGTTAGTGGACAAGAAATTGGAGTTGCAAAGGGAGAAATTAAAATGCAACAAAATAGCAAAAATCCTCCAGGGAATATAGTATATAAATGTACTTACGCACTAAACGGATAATGCCCAGTACTTGGAGTTAAAGAGAGAAAGTCCAAGGATTATGTGAAGTTGAAGCGATGAAAGCGCCTTTTGATGTGGTGGTGGCTGTTGCAGCCATTCTAGTCACGTGACATATAATTTGGGACATTTTTTTTTCACTGTTGAGATTTGTATCACTCGTCCAAACAAAACTCTCACAAGTCTTCTGGGGACAAGACATCTCCCTGTCAAGTTGCAAAATCTTCCTAAGTAACGCTGCGAAAGGACAAACGATATAGGGGAAGCAGTAGCAGTAAAAACAAGGTGCGATGTTGACAGGATTCGAACCTGCAACCTTCGGAAGATTTGGTACAAACCGAAATCCGATGCGCTAACCATTGCGCCACAACACCCTAATACATTTTAGAGCCCATGCAAGATGAATAATAGACAAGTGTGTAAGTTTAAAAGAAATATTTAAAAGTGAATTTTTTCGTTCAATATTCCTTCATTTTGAAATTTTCATCAAACTATCAGAGACTCAAGAAATGTCTAACATAAGGATTCGCCCAATTGTTGAGAGTTTAGAGTAAACAGGGGTTTTTTCGGGTTTTGTGTGCGCTCCGCTATGTGTGTTAATTCTTTTGAGCTAGAGCCTGTTTTTATTAAACAACCATTGATCCATGCTTTTCTTTATGCTTGTATACATATTGTACCTCTATTAGTATCATTGAATCGGACAAAAAACAGATATGTCATCATCACCTTCGCTGTGTGAGTTTAAAGAGAAATCAACAGAATTCAAGCACAGCTTTGTAGAAACATGGAGCTCAACTTCTGTATCTATTTCACTCAAAAACTGGTTTTCTGAAGAGAGGTCGCTGAGTTATTAAACATTATACAGAGGTTGCGTGCCAAATGGAGGCTAAAGCTACCAGATGTTTTCTTGCACCTTTAGTAGTATTATTTAAACGCGGAAACAAACAGATTTATCATCATCAACCACCACCATTCACTATTTCAAATGCGGCTTACTTAGAGCATGCCAGCTTTTATTTTAGTTTATTTAAACTAGAATACACAGGTATACCAGAATTAAGTTGGCGCCCCATTCGGTAACTTCATCAACATGTACTCGAATTGTAGCTAGTTGATATTCTGAATTGTTAACTTGTCACAGTCAAGTTGCTAATACTAGTTATCAAATGCTATTCTAAATTTTGTGGTTGGCCAGACAACTTTTGCCGCTAACTATTATCTCGACAATATCTGAATACACCAAAGTCATACAAATAACGGTCCTAGTATCGATCTTTCAATGCTAGTGCTCAAACGTCGCTATCCTAAAGTTTTCCAGAAAGTTCACAGCAAGAAATTTTTTTTCAGAAGAACAGAGTATTAGAGGCAGGATAGATTTGCAGGCGTGGAAATTGAAACAATACTCAAGCCTCATTGAGATTCACTGAGAATCCAAATATATGTGAACGTCAGTAAACATAGGCTCTGAAAAGGCCTTGTTAAAAATTCTAAAAAAAAATGTCTGATCAGCTTTGAGACCGGAGACTTGTATGTAAACAGTAACTCTAACTGCTGCAATTATGAATTAGTCAATCAACCCCATTAACTGACTCCAATTCTTTTGGAAATCTTGGCTGACTTCTAAAACGCCTGATTGAATATAGAAAGAGTAGCGCTAGAAAAAAGCCCTTTCTCTTAATCTTAGACCCTTCGTTCAGAATATGGCGACAACCATATCACTGTACGCAGTTTAGGCACACAAAACCAGACTAGTGCGGCAGATAAAGAATAGTAAACAGCTAGTTCAAGACTGCATTTTTGATACATATTGGTTGATAGAAATAAAAAAACATCTGTTGTACGAATTAGTTTGATTTTTGAACAGTGAAACCGTAATTCAAAAGATCAAAATTGAGAAAAGATAAATTTCTCTAGCATTCCGATATAAAGCTTTAGATAATATATAACAAGAATAATAATAAAAAATACGAAAGTTGGAAAGTTCAGGAGCCATAATAGTTTCTCAAAATGATAATTGCCGGTCGGTGGATTATGGAATGCCTTGATATCAATTATTATATTCTACTCCCTTTCAGTAATCTGTTTAAAAAGAAACTGAATTGCAAAGAATGATTTATTGTGCTCCAGGACTAGACCTTTCAATCAGAGTATGTAGCACCACTGCAGAACTGTGGATTTCATTAAAATTCTATACGTAATTCTATATGTTCGTTGTTCTTTTGGTCTGCCTTGTTGCTTTGCAATGTGTTTTATACGCATCAATGCTAAGCGCTCACAATCAGTACTGACCTAACTCAGCGATATACGTAGCCGATCTTAACTCCAGATTACACAAAAAGATTCTTAATGAGACACAGGTTAATATACAAATATTGATTTACAAGGTATCTAAATGTTACTTCAATGTAAGCTTTTACATGACAAGCCCTTCACTTGGTGGAATGTATTGCCTCAAAATCACATTGCCCTCCCTCAGAATTTTTTGTGATGCTTCATCCATTGAATATGGCTGCAAGTACACCACTTCCTGTATACCAGTTTGGACAATTTTGATGGAACAGGTAAGACACGGGCAGGTATTGCAGTAGAGTATACTGCTATTGCCAATTCGGTCTCGCCCGCTCTCGAGCAGTGCGTTTTCTTCAGCATGTAGGCACACACAGGTAACAAGACCAGCTCCTGAACTGGAGGTATCATTGCAGCGTTTGCAACCTCCCTCATTGCAATTTTTGAGCCCTCGAGGTGTGCCGTTATAACCAGTTGCAATAACACGCTTGTCGCGGACAATTACACACCCGACGCGACGCTTCATACAGTTAGATCGAAGGGCAGCAAGGTTTGCAAGGTGCATGAAATAAGTATCCCACGATGGGCGAAGGCGCGACGGGTCTGGTAGGTTGATATTACCAAGCTTGGCATAGAAGAGCTCGAGTGACGAAGTAGAGTTCATAATTGTGACTTTTGCTTTCGATACAACGGCAGCAATTCCGTCATTATCTGAGTACATGTACTCGTCACACATTGTAACAAATGATTCGAGCGAAACTCGGGGAGCCACAAGCGTGCTAGGCGTGTTGTCAACATTATTTATAGCAGAAGCTGCTTTCATGGCCTGGCGCGTTATATATCTGTGGAATCGTAAAGATAGAGGGGCATCAACAGCAATGTGCAAAAAAAAGGGCCTCTTGGATAATATCTCAAGAATGCTAAGACTCCAGATATCAGTTGTGACGAACTTTGTCTGCCAATTTTGGGTTACGTGGGTCAGCATCTCACCAACAGTGTCGAACGACATACCAGCAGCATCAGCCTTGACAGCCATATTAGCGTCACCATTGCAGCTCATTGAGTCCCAAGGCGCCATGGAGCCTGCTTTCAGAGCATGGATCGGAATGTCGTGGGCTCTGTTACTAACACTTCCGCGATTTGAATCTCGGCCACTATGAGATGATAGATTCCCGAATGAATAACTACCAGTATGCACTGGCGGTTCAGAAGCAGGAGTCAATTGGGGCTTGAAAAGTTTTGGAGTGTAGGGGTAGACCTCAGTAGCAGATCTGCCTAGAGTATTGCGCCTACTGTGATCTGGCTTTTCGTTTTCACTAGTAGTCAAGTCTGTAAGTTCGTGAATTAGTTTTTTGACGCTTGCCGTAGTGGCAGCATCGTCAGCATCATCATCATCGTCGTCGCCAGCGTCATCGTCATCATCATCGTACTCATTGTCTTCGTCTTCCTTTTCGTCTTCTGCTTCCTCCTCACTGATGGTCGTTTCTTTCATAGTGTGCAAGCCTGACCTAGGCGGGGAAGCAGGTATTGTCGTAGGCATGCTTACAGAGTGAGGCGACGTCCAAGAATGCATCGGTTGAACCAACAGCTCTTGCTTGGGGGATTCCTCATTATAATCCTTGAGATGAATCTGGATGAAGCCCTGTAGCTTGAGAAACCGGGCAACTTCTGACTTTCCCGAGCATATATTTCCTGAAATGCCAATAAGCATACTGGCTGTCTTTTTATTTTATTTCATTTACTGACTGTAGTATAGACACTTGAAACACGAAGGTGCTGGCAAATAAAGGCGGAGCAGAAGAGGAGAGAGAACTTATGTAGTTGATATATAGTGTAAGTGTTAAAACGACAGTCACGTGAGCGTACTAATAGTGACGAAGGCGCTTTGGCTGGTGATGCTGCGGTGACGATAGTATAGCCTGAGTAGAAACAGTGCAGTGCCTTCTCCTTGACGACCAATTGACGTTCAACGTGGTGCTCGGGCATCTACTGACGGACGGAAGACAGCCACGTACGACAGCTACGAAATGATAAACATTTGCAACTCCAGATAACCGTTTGAACCCATAATATTCAAAAAGCCAGACAGGGCCAATATATGACAGCCACGAAATGATAAAATTCATGATAAACCCGCTAGAAGCCCATGATAACCAGTTACGTACTGTGAAATTTCTATTTGTTGCATTTAAAGTGCCATGAACGATATACGTACTACAGTACAGGTAGTTTTCTTTTAGCTTTGTTGCAGTATCCAGATGAACGGTCATATCTCGTAGGATGACAGTTCGGCTCCTTTCTGATCGGGTTCCAACTGGTTCAAGTTGTAGATGAGGGCGATGAGGGGCAACTCGTAGATTTTGATATGTGCAAACAAAGAAAAAAAACGTCTTGCTGAGGTCCACTCGCCAAGTGTTTCACGCAAAGCTCTACAGAACCATGGAAAACAACTTGGCGTGAATGGCACATTAAACAAGGAGCGCACGCCTGTCTGTGGCGCCCTGTGGCCCTGTTCCAACAGCACTTGAGACTCGCGCCGTGTGAACGCTGAGAACATTCGTGTAGTTGGATCCAAGTCAGAAACGAATCTACGCTTCCTCTGTACCACGCGAGAAAGCAAATAGCTCCAGCTTTCGTTTGAACAAACCAGCGCACTTCAGGCCTTTCCTTCGTAGGCTACCCGTAGTGGGCTCATTGTGAATTCGTTAACAGTTCCTTCTGTTAATGTCTAGCGCCGTGGCCTGGACTCACGGCATTAGATGTGCTGCTTTGAGTTGCTGCCCTGGGCATTTACTTGAACTGTTGCTGTTCCTCCTGAGTCCGAAAGTCGCTACCGGAGGGGGGTCGTGCAATGCGCAGAGATAATTCTCATCTGATTTTTTTCCCTTTGGGTATTTTTCTGCTCTTTTAAAATCTCACCAACAACTTCCTTTCTGCTGCCTAATCTCCAACTTTTTTTTTTCTTCCCTTCTCCCTACAAGCTCAACCTCCACCAGTCTGACTTCGTAGACTTCACCCACATAGCGCCTTGCATTTCTACCCAGCATTCTTGTCTTTGCCTGCCTAATCGACTTGTTGTTTTTGCTTCGCCTCTAATCCCGCCATTTTCCTATCAGCCCATAGCTAGTCGCCTAACCGGTGACCCTTTTCCTCGTCGAATGCTACTGGCCCTCTCACTCCAGCATTTCACATTTTAACTTGAAACCACTGCGACTGTATCATCGTCCACAACTTTTTATACCCGCCCATATTGTATCATACGCTCAACCTCGTAGTCATGTCTGCCCCACAAGAGAAGAAAAAAGAGATCGTCATTGTTGGTATGTATTAAGCAACTCGAGACCAGAGCCCAAATTCTTTTTTTTTTAGGGAATGCAGCGAATCCCCAATGTTTTTTTAAGACTTGCTTCTATTTCCTTTTTGCACACACTGTGACACATTTACTAACGTTGACTCCTATACAGGTGCCGGTATCGTAGGTGTTTGCACTGCGTACTACATTACCAAGCATCCCAGCTTCTCTCCCGACACCCATCATATAACCATTCTGGAGGCTCGAAGAGCTGCAAGTGGTGCATCGGGTAAAGCTGGTGGGCTCCTGGCCATGTGGGCATTTCCACAGCAAATCGTACCTCTATCTTTCCAATTACACCAGGAACTCGCTGAAGAATACAACGGTGCAGTAGAATGGGGATATCGCGGTCTAAAGACATTATGTGTTGAGGGAAATATCTCCGCTTCCAACTTGCGTAACATTACCAACCAGAAAAAGCCAAAAAAGGCTAGCCCAGACCTACCAGAGGATCTGGACTGGATCAACACTGACATAATTGACGGTTGGGCCCATCTGGGCGGCGCAGACTCCACTGCTCAAGTTCACCCTTACAAATTTACTCTCTTTATACTCAAGAAGGTATTGGAGACTGGAGCAGTCGATCTCGTCACCGGAAAAGTCACGGAAATCCTCTCCAATGCCGATGGTCAAGCTACTGGCGTAAGATACACTACGTCCACTGACAAGCGACACCACGTTCATCACCATCATCATCATCATCGTCACACTCAAAATGCCAACCGCCGCTCCATGCCTGCACAAACAAACAAAAGCTCTCTCCACCATCCTGACAACCCCACTTTCAATACCAATAATCAGCAGCAGCATTCTTCCTTACATGCTCCCAACCCGATGCCGGCTAGTAATACTGCACTCGATTCTACCACGCTTACAACCCCTAAGGAGCAAGCCCATGATACTCCTATTACCAACTCCTTCAGAAATATCCACAATAGTGACTTTGCGGCCTCTTCAGCCAACTCGTCCTCTAGTACATCAGAATCCAGCGGGTATTCATCCAATGTTTCAACTGACGAAGAGTCTATCTTGGATGAAAGCAACCTGTCATCTGAAGATTCGGGCTCCATTTTGGATTTGGATCTTAATGAATCTGACGATCTTACGTCTGACTCTCTTGCTGACGTCCTAGCGGAGGAAAGTGAGGGGAAGCAAGACGCTGCTGAAGAAACAAGCGATCCTAATCATACTGAAACCCTTGAAGGTGACCAAATTGTTCTTACTCTCGGCCCTTGGACGTCTAAAATTCTTCCGTCCTGCCCAATTTCTGGATTGCGTGCCCACTCCATTACTATCCAACCCACTAAATCGGTATCTCCTTTTGCACTTTTCACCGAAATGAGAACTAGCCGTACGTCCTACGTCTCACCTGAGATTTATCCCAGAAGGGATGAGGTCTATGTCTGCGGAGAAGGCGACACATTCGCTGATGTTCCCGAAACTACTGATGATGTTGAAGTGCTCCGTGACCGTTGCGACGAACTCTTTAAGCATGTTGGTGACATTTCTCCCCAGCTCAAGAACGGCCGTATCCTTAAACGCCAGGCATGCTATCTGCCTGTAGTAGACGTCCCATCTCACTCGGGTCCTTTTATAGGAAGCACTAACGTCGACCATCTTTACTTGGCAAGCGGACATAGCTGCTGGGGTATTAATAACGCGCCTGCGACTGGATTGCTTATGGCAGAAATCCTATTTGACGGCGAAGCTACTAGCGCGTCTGTCGATGGCCTGGAGCCCGAATTTTACTTTGATGCGTCTCTTCAATAGCTTCATGAAGGACTGCCGCAATTTGTTAGTTCTTTCGTTTGTGCATATATACTGAAATCAATTCACTTATTTTTTTTTTTTTTCATATTTTTCCTAATCGCTCTGGTGCCATTTTGTAGTATCCTCCCAAAATAACTTCCTTTGTAGACTACGTACACCCACCCTTCATTTTCGTGGAGATCTCCCATACACGATGGGAGTGCACCAGTAAGTATCTTCGACAACTGCAAATCAAGCTAACATACCAGATTGTGGGAATTGACCAAAGACTATGAAACGATCAAGCGTAGGTGCATTTGCTGAATCACATTTTTTTCTAACATCCTTGTAGCCTTGTCGCAATTTGTGGAAGACTTCTACGCGAGAAATGGCCGCCACGCGATTCTCGCGGTGGACGGCACCCTGTGGATTGTTGAGATCGAAAAGGCAGCAAAGGAGCATTACAAAGTAGCCTTGTTCAACCGTATCCTCACCTACTACGCATTGGGTCTCGAAATTGTTATGGTCTTCGATGGTCCTAATAAGATTGCAAAGCATGGCCGTGTAGCAGTGGGAAAGGGAATAGGCAAAACCGACCCCGTCAAAATGTTCTGTGAGTGGATGGGATTGAAGTGTGTGATTGCAGAAAGTGAGGGTGAGGCAGCATGCGCTTGGCTTCAGCGTGAAAACATTGCCGATTTCGTATTCACGGGGGACTCTGATTCTCTAGTGTACCAGGCTAATCGTATTGTGAGATCACTGAAAGCAGACCGGAAAGCGGATGCCAAAGAAGCACACAAGAGGAAATCTAAGCGTGCGCCGTCGACAATGCATCCGGAGGACGAGGAGTACAACAACCGGGCAGACGCTGCAGATAAACTAGTTGCAGTTGTCGATATGCTAGATTACCAGGCTATTGCGCAACCGGACTCTTATATTCTATTTGCTTTGCTTACAGGTGGTGACCATAATACAGGAGTGATGCGGGTAGGCCCTAAACACGCACGGAGAGTATGCTTTCCGGCGAGCAAATACGCAACACCGTTGCTTGATATATTCAGAAACGCGAAACACTACACAAATTGCGACGGGACCAACTCCTTTCACCTTAAAACTTGGGAACAATATGAGTTGGACAGTTTACTAGATAGGTTATTTGATGAAATGAAGAATGATAAGGAAGAGGAGGGTCGCAAGATGGGGAAGGCACTTGCTGATGGGGCTCTCAAGGGCATGCCTGACCATAATGTTTTGCATTATTATCTATACAACTGCACCATCATATCGAAGCTCCCTGGTTTACATCGACCAAATCTCCAACCACCTGATATCTATTCCATCTGGACCTATACAAAGGAGTCGGGATGGCCGCTCAAAGACTCTCTGCGGTTTATCACTAAACTACTCCTTACATGGTCTCTAGGTCCTTACGCGAGATTAAACAGCGTTTTGACCAAGGATATGATCGAGATCAAAGGGGTGCCTAAGACCACCAAGACCTGGCACGGAGCTCCTATCCCAGAAAAGCTAAAAGTCCAGGTTCACCAGTTTGAATTGATAAAAGCTTACTTAAGTGCACACCAATGCTCAAGATTAGGCCCTTCCGGGGTTGAAGGCGCTTTGAATAAGATGATGGGAAAGGAGGTGGATCATGACCTTACGATTGAAATGTATGTACCAAGAGTAGTGATGTGCCAGTGTCAGTTTGGCCGAGACCTTTTTGACGAGTTTACACAACGGAAAGAAGATTTAAAAGAAAAAACGCAAAAGCAACGAGCTCGGAAAGGCCCATCTCTAAAAAGCAAGTCGATGATGGAGAATTGGCTCACAGGCACGACTTCCAGTACCTCGCGTATGCCGGTGACTGCTGCAACAAAACAGCGCTCTATGACTATGGACACAAGTTTTAAAAGCACTTCGGTCCGGTTTCAAAAAGAAACCATACCCAATCCAATCTCTACAAGCTCCGATACGGATTCTGATGAAATCGAAATCATCAACAGTACACCACAGAAACCAGTCAAAACACTTGGCGGTCCTCGCAAACTCGCTAAAAGATTAATTATAGACGAGCTCTTTTCGAGTGATTGTGATAGTCCAGGCCGCCCGGTGGATACACCAGAATCAAAAGAAATAGACTCTAGAATTTACAACGACCATGAAAACACGCCCACAAGTTCACAACAGCCTAGAATGTTATCAGCCAGATCCCAGCGCAAGAGCGTGTCGAAATCTGTTAACCAACTCTTTGAAAGTGACTCAGAAGAAGGAGAAGAGCCGAAAGAAGAATCTAAGTCATGGCATATACATGACAACTCTCTGTTCTCGTCGCCCTTCAAAGTTAGAGTTTCTCCTGGCACCGGCGAAACTCGACGACTCGGAGTTAAGAGAAACCTACCCATAACTCCCGTGAAGCCAGAGCGAGTAGCCCAGAGCTGCATTGAGCCATTGCACGTTGAGAAATTATTTCCAGAGGATAGTGCGATGCCACTTGCGTCTTCACATAAAATGCCTGACGCTATAAATACACACAATCCAAAAAACATTGCGAGCGAAACCAATGTTCAGACCACGAGGCCAGCCCATAGACAGCTTTCCAAATCTGAAGTGAAACCCACGAATTCGACTAACCACACTCTTTCAATCAAGCCCGCTCCGATAACACTCAAGAACCAAAAAACCCTCTCTTTCTCACTAGGCATAAATGCAAATCCACCCAGCCTAGCCCCAGTACCACCCAAGCCGCGGCGCGCGTCGAAAAAGAGCCGATCGATGTCAGGTGCTATCCTCGACAAGACTCAAGGCACACTGGACCGTTATTTTACAAAATCAAGTAACAAAAAACTCGATAGTAAGGACGACAACCAAGACGATCGGGGCATAGACCAGTTAGCGCTTACTGGGATTGGGCTGGACTCGACATCTTCAGTGTTCAAAGCTTCAAAGATGAGCTTTACTACCGCACCTCCGATACCACTGACAGAAAGCGCCATGTCGCTTATTCTCACAACTGGCAGCGGTTCTGAGGACGAGGGACAGAAACTTCAGCAGTCTAACCGCGCACAGAATGCGGATTTCGAGCTTGAGTGGGCGTTTGAACAGCATTTTCAAAATATTAGCCAGGGCGTGTCAGCCGCTGTCCGCGATCCCGCTATAGACAATGACTTTATTGCTCAATCCTCTTCTAGTAATATGCAGTGTCAGACCGACCCTGAACCTATCAGGGCTGCAGAGCAGACTTCCAGTAGCTCGATCCAAACTAGTCAACGCCTCAAAGAACAGCGCCTCCAAGTCCCATCATCACCTGCTGCACCAGCATCCCAAACTGAGCTTGCAATTCCTACAACCCAGGATTTCCTCGAGACGCTCTCGCAAGATGTCGATTCGGCCATGGACGCGCCACAACTCCAGACTAATAGCACCAGTATTCAGCAGCCAAACTCGCCGCAGTTGGAGGAACACAGTGACGACGACGTGATTCTCACAGGATACTCGTGCACGACGGCTTTGGATCAAGAGGATCCAACTGTGTCATTTCGAAGTACAGACCTGCAAGACCGCGCACAATGACATTAACAAATCAGGTATATTATTGACGGGGATAATAATGACGATGAGTATGAAAATCTATGATGATCTATCTTTGACTCCGAGTCGTTAAAGGGGCGGCAGTACCTGGTCAAATGATGTGAATAATCCTCCTTATGTCAATAACTGAGAAAAGATATAAATAACTTATATATATTTTATTAGGCTTCTTTGATATGAAGTAGGCCTTCATCGTGTATATGTGAAAGACCACCAAAGAAATGAAATCTTGTTCTATGAAAATTTGAGCTGGGGCTGCTTGGAAAGAAAAAAAAAAGAACAGCATGCATCTTATTTGTAGCTAACGGACTGCCCACGCCTCATTTTATAATCATCGTTCTTGTAGTTTCCCCTGTTAATGTTTTCAATATCTGTCGACCGACGGCTAGAGGGGGCTATCTGGCGGTGCGTTGGGAGTGGCTTAGATTGCGTGGCATTGTTAGCTGCGGCAAGAGCAGCAGCAGACGCAGTTTTATGACTTTTGCCCGCTGCCACGGCCTCTGCGTTCGCCACATACTCCTTGGCTCTAGCGACCGCGGCCATCCAATCTGCGGATCCCGACGGGTCTTCAAATGTATATACCTTTGTTTTGGTTTCAACAGAGAACGTTCCAACATTCAGCTTTTTGTTGAAGGGAAACTCCTTAATTTTGACAGCTGAGTTCACAATTGGCAATTCCAGTTGAAGTTTGTTATCACTGATGATAAGCATGCGACCGCTGGTGGTTATAACTAGTGTACGCTTCTTCTTTCGACCTGAAAACATGCGTGAAATCCTGCTAGGCTCCTTCTCACTGTCTATCGGCTCATTGGAAAGCGTCATGTGAACATGACCGACTCTTAAAACTCGTTCCTTGCCTCCTTGAAGCAAACTCGCAAAATCTTCATCAAATGACGATACTGGCGGTAGTTCCATGGGCACTACAGTAGCAGCACTACCAAATCCACCATTAGCATCGGTGTTTGTTTCATTTGGGTTGGCTGGAGCAGGTGGGACTGCGGCTCCAGTCAACGAGATCGGGGATCTCACTGATACTGGTTGTTGTAATCTTGGCTGCGCCAAGTTTTGTTGCGCCAAGTTTTGTTGATGCTGTTGAGGTTGCCGAGAGGCAGAGTATGCTTGTTGTTCCCGCGTTTGACTTTGAATTGGTCGCGGAGCTGGAATGTTTTGGGTCTGTTGGATTTGAGAATTATATGCCGATATTGAGGATGGAGGTGGTGCGGCTGTCGCTTCCCCTGGGGACACACGGCTACTATAACCTGCATTAGAAGCATTAGGGTTGTATGGAGGCAAGTTGGTGGCTAAAATATTACTTGTACTGGCTGATCTCGGATTTATGGCAGAAGATGCAGTAGCGCGCGGTAAATTCGTCTGGCTACTGGTGACGTAATCGGGCTGAACGTTATGGTGTCGGGGGAAACCAGCGGTAATTTTAGCAATGGGATTACTGGCAGCTCTTGGGGAAGGTCTAAATGGCAGAATTCTAGGGTGTTTCTGCTTCCAGATGGAATGGCGGTTCCAATTGACACCTTCAAAAAACGGATGTGCCTTGATTCTGTTGATTGAGTATCGTTGACTTGGATCTAGAACGAGAATGTGCTTCACAAGGTCTCTCACGCTCATGGGAAAACCTGGGGGAAACGAGTACTGCAGCTTGACAATCTTTTGAAATGTTTGGTATTCGTTGGAGGCCTTGAATGGTGGGCGTCCGGCAATTAATTGGTAAATGATGCAGCCAAATGCCCAAATGTCACATCCCTTTCCTTGAACTTTATCAGCCAGCAGCTCAGGAGAAACATATTCTGCGGTACCAACGAATGAACTGGCTCTGCAATCCTTTGGGAATGTCATTAGCTTATTTCCGTTTTGGTCCACTTCGTTGGCGAGTAATTTCGCAGTACCAAAATCAGTCACCTTGATACGCATTTTGTCGTCAAGCAATATATTCTCGGGTTTCAGGTCACGGTGTATCACACCTCTAGAATGCATGAATTCGACGGCATCAAGTAGTTGGGCACCGTAGTACTGAGTGCAAAGTTCATCTAAAGATCCCATCTGAAAAGTTAGACAGCACATAGTTTGATAAGAGTGTACCTACACGTTTGATGAGAGATAGAAGCTCGCCATTTGAAGCATAATCAAGAACAAAATAAAGTGAAGACTCGTCTTGAAAGGTGTAGTATAGTCGCACAATACCTGGGTGATCTCCTAGGCGATTTAGCGTATTTTTTTCAATGTCCACGTATTTGACCTTTTTTTCCTTAATGATGTGTCGCTTGTCTAGAATTTTAATGGCATACGAGCGATGACTCTGCTTATCTGTCGCACCTACAACAGTTGAGTAGGAACCGATTCCTAGTGTTCGTCCGAATTCGAAGTCCTGGACACCCTTTTTAATGACACGCGTACTAACTTTACCATTTTCGTCGGTTTCTGTTTTAATGATGCTTGCGGCCCCACGCTCTTTCCATTCTTCAGAAGATGTAGTGTACTTGGAAGGGATAGCAGTGGCAGCCATTGGGTGCGACAATGTGGAAGAAGGTCGAGAGTTTTGGTTTCTTGACTGGCTTGGAAGTCTGATTTCTTGGGACTGTGGATTAATGCGGATTCTAGATGGGTCAGACGGTTGCCGTTTGCGTTGAAGAAGCGAGTCGGGGTGCCAGCTGTGCCTGACAGAGTTGTTGTTTTCCAGGGGCTGATTTAAATTATCAGAGTTGTTGGTGGTGATGTCTTTAGGAATGTTTGGGATTTCACTTGTTTTTTTCCGGTGGATAAAGGGAGTGTGTCGGTGAGTTGGGCCTGGGTGCAGGTTCCGTTGCTGGGGATTCTGTGGCAGGCGCTCAAAAGACTGAAGGGAAGGGTCGTTATACGGGTGTGAATTTTTGAAAACAACAGGCTCAGGGGATGAGCTATGGGCTCTTTCGCTGCCTGCCGCATCTGCTGAGAATGCGGATGACGAGGAATACTGGCTGCGATGTGGCATGTGAGCGTTGCTGTTCTGAGCAACACCTGTGGGAGGGGGGTTACCAGCAGGCGAAGCCCAAAACAAGGGTTGGGTATTATTTGGCCCGCTGGCACCAACATCACGATCGTTGCTACTTACAACGCAGTGAGCCAGATCAGTAGAGCTGGCAGTGCTGTCGGTGGAGGCGACGGCACTATTTTGCTGGATTTGAGCCATTTCAAACAAGACGCGGAAAGAGATGGAGGAAGAGGAGCAAAAACTGGACAGGAGAGCAGGCTACCATGGAATGTTTTATATCTGTTTTAGAGGGCATATATGTGTGCTAGACGGAATGCTAATAGCAAAAACGTGTCTGCAGGTCTCAATTTAGTTCAAATACAGAGAAACTGGGTGTATTGGACTTCCATGCAGAGCAAACCGATATGCTGAAAAATTGTCGTGAACCGCACCCTGAATTACTAGCGCATGTATTGAGGGGTTGACGGATATGGCGGCGGCACTAGCGACAACGGCGTTGAACTAAATAGCTAATGGCGATGCGAAGAAAAGAAAGTGAAAGTGAATGGTTTGAGGAAGAGAAGTGAGAGTAGTGCAAAAACTGCATATATTCCATTCGCTCGTGTATGTACTCCACGCCCAAAGGATTCAAATTCCATCATCACACTTTTTGTCGTCGCTTATTCGCGCTTGGGACCCGACTTTCCCATAGTAAATTTTTCATCGCGTGCATCCAGAGGTCAACCCACAAATATCAGCGCGTAGAGCAATTGACCCCAACCAACACTTGTATTTATCAACACCGATTGCACAAGCTGTTGGCATGGCCATGAGTCGGTGGCTCAATTGAATTGCAAATGTGGAATGCTTGAGGTTCACACGCAACTGCACCGCGCTGCTGAGAAAAGACGTTCTCCCTGGTTTTCGCTGCCGACCTCCGCTCTAGGATCGATCCCATTAGACTCTGTATGCCTCAGGCCAACCATCGATCATTCCTCGTTTGAAGGTCGGTAGCCAACCTAAGGCGGCAGCGAAACGAGGCGTCCTGAAATATACGAACGTTATTTCGCAGTAAATTTCCACCGATGAGTGACGTCTTTGGACCAATTGTAGTAAGCAACGCTGTTTAGACATCAGGAGCTGCGCGCAATCCCGTACCACCCATACATAGACTTAGCAGCTCGCGTGCTCTCTGATGCTAAGAAGAAGACTATCGTCAAGTAAAAGTTGAAGGTGTGGAGAACGAATCTTCTCGTTCAACGTTCAAATGTTGCCGTTGATATCGGGACTCGTCCATACATGTATGCAAGTTGTAGATCGTTCTAAAGAGACTTGGTACGCTTCCGAACTCTGCGTAAAAAGACCGCAGAGAGATACAAACGAGTAGATTACTAAAGCCCGCAATACGAATAGCATACAAGCTTTTAATGGGTTACTTGTACTTGTATACATCAGCTCAACAGTACTCAACTTGAGTTTGTGTCACACGTTACAAGTTAGGAAATTTGTTCTAATGTCACAAAATCAACCAAATGTGAGGTCGACGTTTCAAGTCTCCTGCAAAAACGTTCAGATTCTCCATCGATAGTTCACTTGACATCTTTAGCTACGACGAAAACCATTCGCGCTGGCTGCCCCATAGCAAGTACGAGATGATGTCACCCCTTTTGCAGAGGGTCCTTCTCAAACCGTCATCTATCGTACTGGAAAAGAACAAAGCTGTCAGTGAACTGGAGTCTTATCTTAAATCAGACAGTTTTAAGCTCCACACAATGACTGCACAAGAGAGAACGAGAATTTTGGATAAAAGCGACGCGACCGGCAGAGAAGTAAAATGGAAAGCGAAGAATAGGGCAAGTGAGAAAGAAAAATCAATCAAAAAGAGATCAAGTCTGGGAATATTTAGTGATGAAATCGAGAGCGATGATGTTGAGGAGGAAAAGTTTGCGAGAAACAATAGAGAACAAGCCCTATTAGGCCACTGGGGAGACCCAGGTAGCCAAGTCACAAATATGAGAACCTCAACAATCCACGACTCTCTTCAAAGACGTCGTGAAATGCAAAACACATGTCCAACTAAAGCTATAGCTAGCTCAGGACCTTTAGTGATGAAGCCATACTTCTCACCAAACCCTTCTAGTCCTATGATTGTTGACTCTGCTGCGTCCACCCATTTTCCTACTCATGAGGACAGTAACTCCGCTTTCAGCGATAATACTACCGCAAGTGGTAATATAGAAGAAATACCAAGTGCTATCTTGTACGCAAACGCGGGATATCAGCACTCTACTACAGCTCCAAATAGCTCAGAGAGAAAGAGCAGAGGTAGCCCTGCAAGCATATACCCGCAAACCACCATAAACTCGTACTATGACATGAGCACCGTCATGACAACAACGACGGCCACCAGCGCTAGTACCCCTGGAAGTGATGCCGCTGTTGGGCACACTTGGCTTCAACCGGGGGCATTAAAGAAAGAGCATACAGGGTTTGATACAAGAGCAGCAAAGCAGGACATGCAACAATCTTCCGCAGAACTCGGCATCAACAATTTGGTTGACAGACTGCCAGCGATTGATGGTTTAGGCTCGGCTGGTGTCGTGCAAGGAGAAACAAACAAAGAAGTGCACTTCGCGGAGGCAGCTTCCGTTCAGTTAGCGACACCAAAGGCAACAACATCGATGGGAGCTCCCCTCAGAGTAAAAAATTCAGCTGCAGAATCTGCGATGGAGTGGAAACGACATGTGAGGAGCTCGATCAAGAAATTCACCATGCAGAAAACGAGGTATCTGAGATGAACGAGCATCTCGTGCAAAAAGTATCCACTAACTTTGCTTTTAAATGAACCTTTTTTTTTTTTGGCATGGATCCAATACAAGATTCAGCTTCAGGATGCCATGCAGGTTGGAGAATAAATAGTTTAAATATAATTTTTACTAGACCTTCAGAAGCAAAAGAAGGCCCAAAGTATGTATATAAACAGGTTAAGCAAATTGTAGTTGCAGTTTTCATGTCGAAAATAAATAAATAGCTTAGTTGAAGCATTTTCTAGGACCCTTTATTGGAGGGGTCCCATTAGCGCTAATCCAATCATGGAGTAGCAGCAACTTGAAGCAATTCCAAAATAACATCTAGAGAACATTGAATATTAGTAAAGGTCTTTTTTCGCTCTCAATTGTTAAACTTACCCTTCAGCTTCTGAAATACGACTGGCTTTGACAAGTACCGCGTGAACCCAGACTCCCGGCATTTATCTACCATGTCGCTCATGACATACGCACTCAGTGCAACAATCGGAATTACCGGGTATCCGTTTTCTTGTTCCCAGGATCTAATGTCTTTGCAAGTCTGAAATCCATCTTTGCGAGGCATGTCCAAATCACACTACACTGTTAGTTTTAAAATCCTCAAAAAAAAAAAAAAATAATGAAAACCTTACCAAAATTAAATCATAGTAACCGGCACCCTTTTCAAATACCCGGTTAACACAGGCTTCTCCATCTGCCGCAATGTCGCACGCAAGTCCGGATTTTGCAAAAAACCGGCTCATCACTTTCTGATTTACCAAATTATCTTCAGCCAAAAGAACTCGATGCTCCTTGTCCTTGGCAAAGGAGCCGATCGATTTGAAAATGTCCTTCTGATTCTCCAGTACCTTCTGAGCAATCTGCATTTTCATGTCCTGCGACGCTTCACGTTCTTTGCTAGGATCGAATACGAGACTGTAGCGAGAAGGCTTGAGCGGCTTGTACAGAATTGTGACCTTGGAGTTAGGAGGCTTTATGCCAGCTAGGATCTGAGGACGCTGGAGAGGTGTGCTAAGCAGAACAACCTCGATTTGATGTCCCGGCTTTGGTTTCAGAGCAAGCACCTTATTAGCAACCTCCACGGCCTCTTCTACCTTAACAACGTTGATAATCACATGCGTCCAAGTGTGCTCCACTTCATCCAAATCCAACAAACTTCCATCCTTTGCTACAGTGCACCTGCATCTCTCGGGGTCCGCCACCGTACGACAAATATGATGGACAATGCTTTCGGCTGCATACTTGTAGGGACAAATAATTAAGATATTCAAATCACTACCATTCTTCACAGCACTCACTTCATTTGTCGACGCATTGGCAGCTTTATTCCGGTCTTCTGGAGAAGGGCCGTCGCTCTCAGTAGGTAGTTTAACCTTGCATGTAAACACAAATGTGCTACCTTTTCCCTTTTCGCCCTTGCAAGTTAACGTACCACCATGAAGTTGAATCAGCTGCCGTGAAATAACAAGACCTAAACCTGTTCCTGACGACGTCTGACTATTCATGTTCTTGAGCTGACTAAATGGCTTGAACATTCGGTATTCATCCTCTTGTGTGAAACCACGGCCAGTGTCTGTTGATTCAAACTTGAGCATGACCCAATTCTCATCTGTCTTTTCTGTTGAGACAGAACATCTCGTAAACACCTCTCCTTGGTCAGTGAACTTGATGGCGTTACCAATAACGTTTAGCAAAACTTGTCGTAGACGAATTCTATCACCACGGACCCACACTGGCACGTCGCTTTCCACAATATAGTTCAATTCTAATGCCTTTGAAATAGCCATTGAACTCAAAAATTCATTCGCCTCCTCAACCAATCGTCTCACATGGAACCAACTATTTGTCAAAGTCATTTTTCCAGATTCAACCTTTGACAAATCCAGGATATCATTTATAACCATCAGCAAAGCATCAGAGCTACTAGAAATTGTATGACAATAATCCAACTGTTCATCAGACAACTTCGTATCTAGCAGAAAGCTTACCATGCCAGAAATACCAATTAACGGTGTCCTGATTTCATGCGACATGTTTGAAAGAAATCGCGTCTTGGATTCAATGGTCCTTTGAGCTGCATCTTTGGCCTCTTGAAGTTTTTCCTGAATCTGCTTTTGGTTTTGAATATTTGTGCAAGTTCCGAACCACAAATGTCTTTCGTCAGCGCTGTCAAGATTGATTTGAGAGAAAGTTAAAAGGTGCCAATTGTAATCGTTGTTTTTGTCGAGCAAGCGAATTTCAGCTGTATAGGGGCCGGGGCCAGTTGCGTTCTTCAATGCACTCAAACAAGTTTCTCTATCCTGGGGGTGAACACTTTTCAGGTATTCGAATCCATAGGTATCTTCACTGGAGCTTCCCGAGTAACTAAACCACATGTTGTTTGCGTAAACAATACCGTGCTTTGAATGCATTGTGAAGACAATAATAGGCGTAGCATTTGCTAAAATTTTGTACATTTGATCACTGACCGTTTCTCGTGCTCGTCGTAAAGCTTCTCTCTCTGCTTCTTGCTGCTTGTGAATATCCATCATCGAACACAGCCAATGAGTGATCACGCCCTTATTATCACGTAATGGCACCATACGAGTCGATGCTGTTCTGTAACGCCCATCAAAACGTCGGACATTCGCCACTCGGACTAGAGACTCTCCCTTACGCAGTGACTCGGCCCATGCAGCGATAAACGCTTCTCTTTCATCAGGATGTACTGCCATGTGGGGATTGAGGAAAAATTCCTCTGCAGTTTTGCCTTGGTATGCTAAAGTGCGGTTGCTGACCCAAGTGACATCGCCTGACATTGGTTCCATAGTAAATACCTGAATTGGAATTGCATCAATAATAGTTCTCAAAAGTCTGCTGGAAGGAACAGCACGTTCAAACCCATGGCTGGATCTTCGCCAGTGATAATAGTTGCTGCTTTGATTGGGCAACTGCGGATTGCTCTGAGAAATAGGTGAAGTAAGGGAACTTGAATCATTAAGAGATGAATCCCCTTCTGGAATGTATGAAGCCCCGTGAGATTGGAGCATACTTGCAGTGCGAGACCGAGTTCGAAGATGTCTCCGAATCGTTGATTTTTTACTACTGGGAGCATATGCCTCGAAGGACCTTTGACTCTCGACGCTGTGCCGTTTTTCTGGCGATACGGGCACAGCTTGTGATCTCAGACCTTGAGCGCTGCTGCCATAGCGACGCATTGTGGAATTACAGTTGCTGTGAGTTTTTGTTAAAGAATCTAGTTGAGCGGCGAGAGAAGAATGAAGAGATGACTTCATATAGACAGCCGCAATGTGGGGAGTCATTTTTTGCAACATTTTGCGAAGATTCTGCGGAAAGGGTATTAACGGAGTCATAATAGAAAGGATCGCAAGCGGAGCTGCCTGGCCGCGAAACTTGAGCTCGGGGTATCCCTGGAAATTTCGGGATTCTTCAAATGGAGTGCGATTCGGAACAATCAATGGGATGTGTAAAATAGTCGACGTATTTTCGCAGCCAATTGCATATACAGGCGGTTGGGGCGTGGAAAATGCATCTGAATATGAAGCAGGATCAGTGTCAGATGAACTTTCGTCAGATGAATCAAAGGCAGAGATAAGCTCACTTTGTCTGCTACGAACATGAGGGAATGGAAAATCTTCTCCATGATCAATTATCGCAGGTGACGGTGCATGCGACACAGCCCAAGGTGAGTTAATAGCTTGCTCTGAGTCAATATAGTCGGGGAAGTTATCATTAAGCGATGAGTTATCAGGAGGTTGTTCACGATACCGGCGCTGCAAAAAAATCGTTTTGTTGTTTTCTAAAACATGCACAATGCCTTGTGCATCAATTAACGGATCGCGCTCGTAGTCCAGCGAGCTGAAACGGTCAAAAATTTTCATGTGCGAGCTTAATTGCGCTGGGGAGTATAGCGAGGTGGGACGAGAGCCTACATTGGAGTGCACATCGTTCAGGTCAGACAAAAAGGCGCGCGAATCAGTCGAGCCCCTACCTTTCGTGTGTGTTGTCGATACAGGCCGAGTTCTTGGGCGTGCACGGGGAAAGTCTTTGGGTGGTAAGGGTGGCGGCGGCGAATCTACTAAGACTTTAGGGGTGAAAGTGGGGGCCAGAGGTGACTTTTCGGGCTTCTGAGGCTTTTCATTTAACTGTGGCTTTGAGGATCTCCGAGATAAGGATGGAATCCTTTTCAAGCCAGACCTGGATAGCTTTCTTGTCAAGGAAAATTTCTGCTTAAAATAGCTGGGCGGCGATCTTGACTCCAACTGCTCACCATGGATATCGGCTTCAAGAGTAGTGCCTGGTGTGCCTTCTGAGTGCTGAAAACGTGGGGGTGAAAACGATGGCAATGTATATGAAGGCTGATGGGCGGTAAAGCAGAACGAATCACTGACTGGCCGTTCAATACGGGGCTCTGATACACTTGAAGGGTTAGAAAGGGTGGCAGTTACAGCTTCATCATCTGCAAAATTTGAGAAATTTCTATCATCAACCCATTGACCTTCACTCTCTTCTTCACCTTCATCGGCGTATTGTAAAATCGACGACTCGCTACCATTGCGAAGAGAAACACTAGAATCCCGTAATCCGTTATGCGTAGCGAGCGAACTAGTACTTTTTCGAAATAGTTCAGAGCGAGAGCTCCGGTCGATTGACCCTTCGCGCGATTTTTGAGCACTAGAGATTGGTACATGCTTGTTCCAAACAGCTTTCAGTGCCCAAGGAACGTCAATCATGTCAGTTTGATCGTTTGGAATACTGATGGACACTCGTGAAGCGCTGAAATACGTCTCAAGAATATCTACCAACGATGTGAAAAAGGAATCAAACTCAGCGTCAAGACTGAGCGCGAGGATAAGATCGGACAGTTCAGGTATTCCGCCATTGTCAAGCTCTTTATTAACTTGATGTAGCTGCGCGGCCGATGATTGGAGCGAAGAATCAAACGGAGGTGGAAGCCTTAAACCTGAACTATTTATATTCATTTTTTTGTTCTTGCCCAAGGTTGAAGATGAAGGCGGGGCAGTACTGTTGATATTCGTAGTATTGATTTTGGCGGCGTGCTTGACGTCGGGGCTTCTACCGACTTGTTCTTCCCCAGGAAGTTCTGTGGAGGTCCGCGGTGACACTTTGTTCGCTTGCTTCGCGTGGTCGACTTCTGGATGTTCTCCGTCGTGGTCTGAGATATTAGCAGTGCGAGCTCTACTTGCGGCATCATGATCTGTCGTTTTGAAAAGTTGGGGACCTGCAGTGGTGCGTGACGTCATGTCAATGTAGGGTTTCTTTGGGAACAAAGGTGATGAGGATGGCTGCGAAGGAAAAGATTCGTTTACTGAAGGAGGCGCTGGAGATCCAGATTCCGATGAGATGTCAAATGCTGGCGATGCGAGAGACGAGTGAAGTTCAGATGAAATATGTGACGAACTTGGTGTACGTTGGAAAGTGCTCGCTTCGGTTCGCACGGTAGGTATTGCACCCCGTGAGCCAGTACCAGGATGAGATCCCGTAGGCGAGACGCTCAGCAGAGAGTCTGCACGGGCTTGGGTACAGCTTGTATTAATACTTGTGCTCTGGGGGGATATCGGTGGTTTGAAGGCATCAAGTGTCCTGAGAAGAGTTAGTAAGAGAACAGCTCAAACTGATAGCAGGTGGAAGTTAACTTGCTACGGCAATAGCTAAGACAAGCAGGCTGGCAAACGTACATGATGTCATACTTCTCGAACGGTCTCGTGAACTAGATATAAAACGAACGGGTTTAACGAGGCGATCCTTAAAAACCTGAATCGAAGGTGGTAGTAGTTACGAAGTGGTTGGGACAAATTTTGCAAACGAAACTCTTTCAGAAAATGACCACGCAATAAATACGCCCTTGAATGGAAGAGATCTCGCGGAGTATGGCTACAAGATGATGAAAATGTACGGATTATTAGCGAGCTATTAAAGAATAAATAGAAGAGCAGTGCCAGCAGTAGGGACGACTGCGGGCAGTTTATTTAGCTTTGGCAGCAGCCTTCTTGGCTTTTTCCTTTTCGGCGGATCGCATCAACACCGTGCCAATGAAGGAGCCCACTCCAGCCAGGGCGAAAAGAAGGAGGATGACAGGAAGACGAATGGCCCACTCTCTTGGGAGAAACAAGTACTGCAGAGGCGATGTCTCGCTAACAAACGGCTAAAAGGGCACGCGTTAGCACAGTCGCAAACGAGGACAGGGATAGCGAAAAACACACTAAAGACTTACCATAACAAAGGTCCATGCTGTGTAGTAAACAAAAACAGCAGTGGCAATAGCAAGCATACCAGCTCCAATATCTTTATCAGAAGGCTGTGGAAAGAGGGTTAGCCAACACGGATCGTAGATTCACAACGACAACGGGAAGGAGTCAAGCAAGTAGATGGAAGGGTCGTGATGCTCACCATTATGAAAACAAAACAATGTAGCGCAGAAGTGAGTCCAAAGGATGTCGAGAGGGTAGCAATTGAGAAATTGAGAAAAAAAGGATAAAATTCCAGTCGATCAAGGTCTCAGAAAGAAGGAGGAAGGGAGCGTTTGGGGCTCTGCGCTGGCCAATTTCGCTGTTATTATGTGTGATTATGTAAGACATGAGATGTGGGCCCAATTACGCCTAGTGTGGAACAAAAGTATGGGGATAATTACGGGACCATGAACTATATGCTAAAAAAGAGAACCGGTTAGACTTTGACCAAACGAAAGCCAACGCAGTAGTACCGCGCGATGAGCGCTGAAGCCATGCTCACGAAATACAGGCTTCCACAGAAAATAACGAGTTTTGTGTAGTTCGTCCCGTCAATCAGCGCACCGCTGATGGGAATCGCAAGCAGAAAGCCAAAGGACGTAAAGAAGTAAATGATTCCATAGCGTTTGCCAAAGTCTTCTGTGCGCGAAATCTGGCCACAGCAAACAGGCCCCAGCATCATGACCCCGCCGTTGCAAAATCCGTGCAAAAGAGCAAACAAGATCAAGCCGGCGGTGGACTTGCCAAAGGGCAACCAGATGGCAAACACAGTGATCCAGGCCAAGAGCAACGTTAAAACCAGTGTATTGAAGCGGCCGATGGTATCAGCAAGGAACCCGGGGACTATTCGGCCCAGCATTCCGCTGGCACTAAGAATCGCAAGCAGCGAGTAGGAGAATTGTTGTGATTTCCCATTGGCAACAGCATAAGAAGTGAGATATGTTAATCCGTTGAGAACTGCGGACTCGCCTAGGAAGTTGGCAATTACGAGGAATAGAAAACGCGGGTCTCTCAAGGACTTCATCTCTCTGAGCAAAGCAATGTGGTGGCGGAGGAGGATCTTGCCCAGTCCCCGGGGGTTCTCATGTGTATCTTCCGCGCGTTGAGGGAACCTGGGCTTGACGAGAACAAACGCAATTATCAAGCACACAGCGCAAACGAGCGCCATGGCACGAATAGCCCAGCCGAACCCGATCGATGAATAAAGCGGGCGAAGCATGATTGGAAAGATGACGCCGCCAAACGAGCCTCCCATACTTGCAACCCCGATTGCCGCTCCTCGCTTTTCATTAAACCAATGGCCAACGACCGAAAACAATGGGGTCATTAGCAGTGCAATCGAGCTTCCTGCGGCAACGCCAAATGCCATAAGAAACTGAATATATGAATGGCAGAAGCTCGTCAAAACCAAGGAGACGATGAATCCAAATGATCCTATGATCAAAAGCCTATACGGTCCATAGAGGTCGAATATGGGGCCGACTTGCAGTGTCAGCAAAGGCCCTAGGAAAAGAAACACCGAGAAGATCCAAGAGATCTTGACGTCCGACTGCCCAGCCAGCTGATTTGTAGAGACAAAGGCCTGGACTGCTCCAACGCTGTTAATGGTGCCAAAGACTGCGATAAGGCCGAAGAAGGAGCCAATCGCAACGGTCCAAGCTTGGCGGCCGCCCTCTGGGTACGTCCATTCTTCCGCCGTTGATTGGGACAAGCGATCCACATTGTCGTCGATGGGAGTGGTGGTGGTGGTGGCTGTTTCCTCAGCAGCAGCGGCGTCCTGCGCTTTGCGAGACGTTACACCTGTGCTCGTAGAGGGGTGCAGGTCTGGCAACTCCATAACGTGAACGCGTCTCTATATGTATGGTGGGAAAACAATTGGCAGTGACGAAAGTGCTTTCATTACGAATTTGGGTGGCTATCTACAACAAGCGTGGGTAAACTTGCGCTTGCCTATGACAAGGCGAGGAGATGTTTCAAGATGGCGAAGGTATGTAATGGAGTGAGACGGAAATTCTGGAAGAGTCTGTTCTTGTAAATTTCTTCTTAATAGTGAAAGAAGAGTAGAGTTGCTCTGGAATCAATTGGTACTACTTGCTTAACCTTGCTTGGCCTGGCAATGTGGACTCAAAGCGCTGGCCGCCATTGCCTGTCTCTGCGTCGTTTTACGTGCCATTCTCACAGATCGCGTCATACCATTGCCCGCCGCGCTCGTGCTGGAACACTCGGCTTGGCCTTTGGTCGAGGAGGTATTTTGTCCTCGGACTTAGCGTGAAGCCTTGCCACGGCTGATGCTTCCCTCGCAGTTACAGCCGTTGCACTTGGGCACCACACGGCCATGGCCCTCAATTGCCCTTGAATGATCCACGCGGTCAGTTGGTCTAGAGCTCCACTCCGCCGTCATGAGCTTCAAATCCCTTGCTAAGTCCATCGTTTTGTCTCCGTCGTTTGTTTGCCGTGTGCGGGCCGGGGATGGTAGCCAATCCGGAGACGGATGCTCGTCATTGCTAATATTCGCTCCCAGAGCAAACCAAAAATAATACAAAATACTTAGCCTTTCCAATTTTTTTTTCTCTTCTTTCTTTCTTCTCTCCATCGTCAATTCACATCATGTCTCTCTCAATTGCTCGCTCTACTATCAGACGCGCTCTTCCCAGAGCTGCCTCCATGTCTACTGTCTTTGCCAGAGGCAAGGCTACCCTCCCCGAACTGGACTACGACTTTGGCGCCCTCGAGCCCTTCATTGCCGGCCAGATTAACGAGGTCCACTACACCAAGCACCATCAGACCTACGTCAATTCCTACAATGCCGCCCTCGAGCAGGTCGAACAGGCCCAGTCTGTCGGAGACGTTGCTACCCAAGTCGCCCTGACCAATGTCATCAAGTTCCACGGCGGCGGTCACATCAACCACAGCCTGTTCTGGAAGAATCTTGCCCCCAAGTCTCAGGGCGGCGGCGAGCCTCCTACTCCCGAGTCAGCTCTCGGTAAGGCTATCGAGGCCGAGTACGGCTCCCTTGACAAGCTCATTACCAACGTCAATGGCAAGCTCGCCGGCATCCAGGGTTCTGGCTGGGCTTGGATTGTCAAGAACAAGGACACTGGCTCCCTCGACGTCATCACCAAGCCCAACCAGGACATTGTCGATGGCCCTCATATTCCAATTGTGGGCATTGACGCCTGGGAGCACGCCTACTACCTGCAGTACAAGAACGTTAAGGCCGACTACTTCAAGGCGATCTGGAACGTCATCAACTGGCAGGAGGCAGCCAAGCGTTATGAGGCCTAAGTATGTAAATTGATAGTCAATCCATGTATGTGAAATATATCCCTGTAGGGAGAATTTGCACTCGCTTATCGTAGGCTGTGATGACGGTATTCCTTAGTCATCGTGACTGATTATTTGTTTTTCCCGATTCTCTTGTCAACGGAAACGAAAGATTTTGTTCGCACAACCAGAAAAAGCCCCTTTCCCTCCTCTCCACAACACCGATCCAAGAAACGTAAAGATGACTGACCAGATTGAAAAGGCCGTCGAAGCCATTGACCTCAAGGCAGATGCCCCCGCCGCTGCTGGCTCCGAGGAGCAGAAAGTCACGCCCTGGGATGTGGAGGGAGCCGTCGTCGACGGAAAGGCCGTCGAGATTGACTACGACCGCTTGATTAAGGACTTTGGTACGCGAAAAATCTCCGAGGAGACGCTGGCACGCTTTGAAAAGTCAACGGGATACAAGCCCCATCGACTGCTGAGAAGAGGTCTCTTCTTTTCAGAACGTGACTTGACTGTGATTCTGGATCGATACGAGACAGGAAAGCCTTTTTTCTTGTACACTGGCCGTGGCCCATCCTCTGGATCAATGCATCTCGGACACATGATCCCATTTACCTTTACCAAGTGGCTCCAGGATGTGTTTGATGTGCCGTTGGTGATCATGATGACTGACGATGAAAAGTTCTTGTTCAAGCCATCTCTCACGGTGGAGGATGTGAAAAAGTTCACTTTAGAAAACGCCAAGGATATCATTGCCGTCGGCTTTGATCTTCAGAAGACGTTCATCTTTTCCGATTTCCAGTACATGGGCGGCGCTTTTTACGAGACTGTGGTGAGAACTGCTCGCCAGATCACTACTTCCACCGTCAAGTCGGTGTTTGGATTCCAGGATTCCGACAACATTGGCCGCGTCCACTTTGCGTCCATCCAAATCGCAACGTCCTTTTCAGCGTCATTTCCTCACATCTTTAAGGGAAGGAAAGACATTCCTTGTCTGATTCCATGTGCCATTGATCAGGACCCTTACTTCAGACTGTGCAGAGACGTTGCTTCGAAACTCAAGTACCCCAAACCGTCTCTCATCCACTCCAAGTTCATCCCCGCCCTGCAAGGCGCCTCGTCAAAGATGTCGGCCAGTGTGTCGACCAGCACAATCTATCTCAGCGACACCCCTAAAATGATTGAAAAGAAGATCAAGAAGCATGCGTTCAGCGGTGGCCAAGCTCTGCTGGAGGACCAGCGCAAGTACGGCGCCAACCCCGACGTCGACGTGGCGTATCAATACATTTCCTTCTTTTTGGAGGACGATGAGGAGCTGGCCCGCATCTACAAGGAATACAAGAGTGGCCAGATGCTGACGGGCGAGGTCAAGCAGATCTGCGCCAAGGTCATTGGAGACTTTGCAACTGGTTTCCAAGAAAGCCGAGCCAAGGTCACTGACGAGGTCGTTGCTCAGTTCATGGAGGTCAACCGAGAGTTTAAGTGGGGCCAGACCGAGCGCCGCGTCCCCATCAAGGTTGCCGAAAAGACCAAATAGAAGATGAGCATGAGGAGGGTACATGAGTTATATAGCCATGGCGGCGTTAGTGCTAGTATTCATATTGCTGTAATGTATAAAATGTATTTCAGGTTACTCAAAATGTGTACAACCCTTTGGGAAGATATTCCGAACGTCAGGCAAATCAGCCGCTTACTCTCTAGCTCGCAAATCATGCCCTAGGAAGAAGAAGAACGATGGAGGAAGAAAACAATAGAAAAAACCAATAAAAAAATATGAATTATGCTGCCTATAGTTATATTGTTTGCTTGGGTATTGTCTGCTTTGCGTACTATTCTGCTTATCCTGTTATGTTTTGTCCTTTTTTTGATTATTGCCGAGTGCTTATTGCTGAGTGCTTTGAATGTGTGCAACGAGATCATCAATGGTAATGGCCTTGAGGTTATGCTCCTTTGCAAACTTGAGGCAGTCATCGCGGCGCGCCATGAGGCCATCCTCGTCCCTCACAATCTCGCAGATGACGGCTGCGGGCTGGAAGCCGCAGAGCTTCGACAGGTCGACGCCGGCCTCGGTGTGGCCCCGGCGGGCGAGCACGCCGCCGTCGACGGCTCTGAGCGGCAGAACGTGGCCGGGCTTGAGGAAGGACTCGCTGGTGGAGGCGGGGTCGGCGAGCTTGCTGGTGGTCAGGGCGCGGTCGTGGGCCGAGATGCCGGTGGTGGTGCCGTCCGCGAAGTCGACGGTGATGGTGTAGGCGGTGCCGTGCCTGTCCGAGCGCTTGGTGCTCATGAGGGGAAGGTCGAGTCGGTCGGCAATGGCGTTGGAGATGGGCGCGCACACGTAGCCCGACGAGTAGCGCACCAGGAACGCCATCTTCTCGGTCGTGATCTTCTCGGCCGCGATGATGAGATCGCCTTCATTCTCGCGCGACTCGTCGTCGAGAACAACCAGAAATTCACCGTTCTCTGTGTGGGGGGAAAAGAAAAAAAAGAACGTTAGTCATTTGTAGTCATTTGATCACACAACAGCCGAGGGACAAACTGGAGAAGCCGGGATCAACCTACTGTATGCCTCAAGGGCCTCTGAGATAGGGTCGAAGAGATGCTCGTTGACGGTCATTATTTAAGATATTTGGAGGGCGAGCGGTATGGAAATGTGGGTGGTGGAAAGAAGTGGAGGGAGAAAAGTCCAAGCTGAAAAATAAGGAAATCGGCAAAAAAAACAAAAAAAATTAAACGGCAGAAGAAAATTCAGAAAAATCGAAGCGGATATGGAACTCGTTTTATACCACAAGCCCTTCAGATGAACTTGGCTGGTTTGGTTTTTATCATTCTATTTTATTTTATTTTGGTTCTTACGCTCGTTTAGTTCTTCTTCGCCGTCGTCGTCGGTGGTTAATTAAACTGCGTCCAATGTTACTGGCGGCCCAAGATCTTCAAACGGCGAAATTAAACCATTTGGTTGCCATTTCCATCGATCTGCCAGCCCCGGATGCCTTGCTGCTTTAATTTCACGAGTTGGGCAGTGAGTAAGATTGGCTCTGGTGGCCGCTGAGTCCTGGCCTGCCTCTCAGGGGATGTGAAAAAAAAAAAAACATCAGACGTCGCCCCATTTGTCAGTGTGTCCATGCCACTGCCACGGCTGAGCTTCGTCTTCTTCCTCTTCGTCGTCGTCGTCGTCGTTCGGTTGTACGTGAATCCGAGGCCCCCTACGATCCGCCCGGGGTTCTCGCTGCTCACGCCGTGCGCGCGCAGTGAGTGCTTCGGAACCTCCGGCGTAGCGGCGGCCCCACTGCCACGCCGCCCCACGCCCAAGCTGAGCGCCATTACACAGAATTATCAAGACTTGTGTAATTCTCTCCTCCCTGAGCTCTGCCACCGCCCACCAAGTCAACCGCTCAACGCCGCGCGCTCAACGCTCTGCCCCCGTAAAGTCTTGCATCCGCCACGTGACCTTTGTCAGCATTAGTCGTGGGCATTACAAATTCATGTGCCTGGCAATTGGCAATATTATTCATTTTTCATCTGCCAAACTCCGAAAAGCCCCCCGCCTGGTTCGCTGAGACGAATGGAACAGAAGTCGTCAAATTTTAAAATAAAGCCATCGATTCCTTCATTTCAATTGATTACTACTACCACTAGTAACGAACTAATATTTAGCAGTTTCATCCTTGATTACATGTAAAAAAGAAATAAATAAAAAATTAAAAATAAAAAATTCGTAAATGCAACTGCAAAGCAGCGATCGTATCTGATCCCATCGTTTTTCATTCTTCTTCTTCGTCATCGTTAATCAAAAAACATCATCCTCATCTCTTTCGCCCTTTCCGTCGCCCAGACGACTTTTTCATCACATCGACAACCACAATCTCGTCTTCGTCCGACACATTGGTCATATCCGCATCCGCCAAAGAGACATCTCTTTCCTGATCATCCTCAATTTTCAATGGCGACGATGCAACTGCACCTGATTCGGCCGCTCTTGAAACTGTCCTTGCCGGCGAACTTCTCGACGACTCACTCGAAGCTTCTCCTTGGCACGCCGTTGCTGTCGCCGTCGTCGTCGGCGGATTAACACTCGAATCGAGTTCTCCCTTCTTCCGAGCACGGATAATCTCGTCCTGCAGATACCCTCGCTTTCGGGGCATCATGGAAGACTCCCAAATGCTCAACAACTCATTCTTGATCTCGACACTAGCTGACCCTTTTTCAAGCTTGGCCATTAGATTCACAATCTTGGTCGGATTGCTCATGAATTGCTCCACGTAATGAATCAGGTAAACACCACAGTCCCAAAAGTTGTTTTGCTGGGGCACTTCAACCTGTTTTATAATGATCCGGCTCTTGTCCACATTCACCTTGAGCTTGTCTAATGCCTCCTCGCAAATATATTCCTTCAAGTTGCGATTCAACGCCCCATAGCTTCGGGACCGGAAAGAATCAAGAATAAAAATAGCACAATCATCTTCCACATCGATTACTGGATCCTTGACAGGACTGCGGCGTTTGGGACGTTTCTCATCGCTGGTAGGTTGCATTGTGTAAGTATGTGCAGATCTCCGCGTTACTCTTGTAAATGTCGGTGGCTCAACAGTGTCCGTCTTAGTATCTGTCTTTGCATCCGTCTTTGCATCCGTCTTTGCATCCGTCTTTTCCAGAGTCTCAGGTGGTACGGCTGAACCGGCTCCATTTTCATTCGGCATATCCGAGTTTGTTGTAGGAAGTTCGCTCTTTTTCGAATCAGGATCCTGCTTGTCTTCGGCTGTAAACACTGGCATGCCGTTAAGTAACTTCACAGGCTTGCCGTTCATCAGAATAACAAAATCGCTTTTCTTTGCCTCGGGTGATATCTCTGGTGGATTTTTAAGCATAACAAGGCCTTCAGTCGTAGATACAGCAGTTTTCACTGCACCATTGGTAACAGTCGTAGATACAGCAGTTTTCACTGCACCATTGGTAACATCATCTCCACTACCAGTTGTTTCTTCCTGTGTATCATTTTGAGACTCAGCAGCTGATATAGGCACAGAAGTAGTCGTATTTTCCTGTGAGCTTTCCAATCCTAAACTTTCCCTCTTTTCACGATTGCCCTCTTTGATACCATCCGTAACTGATTCTTTCACCTTCTTCTCCCGCAAAAGAGCTGGCAAGTTGTAGATGATCACCAAGTACCAATGCATCTTTACGTTAATTGGCACAATCACATACTTTTTCTTGAAAATATCGACTTTAGACGTCCACTTTTGCACATAAGAATATCCAAAGTGTCCCAGGTCATCTTTCTGCGCAAGCTTCTCATAGAAAAACGTATTGAAAATGTGAATTTCTTCGCTAACTTCTGCATTCCTCTCCGTTAGTTTCTGGTGAAAGAACTTTAAGTAAAAGTTCACCAAAGTGTCGTTGAGAAACTCTCCCTCGTCAAGTCGGGAAAAATCATCTGGTGTGATCTCGTGGCTTTTATTATCATTGAACAAAAAGCGGTACGATTTCGTAAAGTTCTTGTTCCGCGGGCGAGCTTTTTCAGGAGACTTCTTGCGCGAACGAAGCTGGCGCCCATTATGAACCTCTTCTTTGGCCTCCTCAGTAGCCAATGCCGGGGGTTCAACACTGTTGTTTGTCTCATCTTTGAGAGCCGCTGCTGGCGTGGTCTCTTCCCGCTCAGGACCTACTAGAGTATGTTTTTCATCTTCGGCAGCAGGCTCCAATTTATCTGAAGAAGTTTGTGGTGTCAGTGTATGATTCTCGGGAGCATTCCGGGTAGTGCCATATATTACGTGTTGACCAGGATGTGCAGTCGCTTTCAGAGTTGCAGAAAGTGAAGTGGAAGTTGGTCCTGCTGTTATTGACGAAAATGATTCGTTCATTTTCAGCTCGTCTACTGTGGAAACAACATCATTCGCCGGCCCGGTAAATATTGCATTAGCGGAGAGAGTCCTCTCAGCAAGCGTAACGTCGTCACTCGCAGATTCTTCCTCCAACGAGCTATCTCGAGCGGCAGGAGCAGGTGAGGCAGATTCCTCGTTCATAGCACGGAGGATTTCAGCCTCAATATCGTCAATTTCAACACTTGTGTCAGCTGAAATATCATCCATAGCCGTGTCCTCTTCCACAACCAACATGCGATGCGCTCGGGTAGAAGGTGACCCTTGAGTATCTATCAATAGGTCGCCATCCTTGTGAGGTGAGGGCTTTTCAGGTTGTGCAAGTCTCATTTTCCGGGATCTGGTGCTACGAGCATGCATGGCTTGGGACGCACGCTCCGGTAAAAAAGAAAGTTCCGGAGGTGGAGACGTTCTTGCAGGCACTTGAACACCAGAAATGGTTCCTGGGCCCGGGAAATTTGAGCTCATTGTTGGTTCCATGCTGGTTGAACTCGTGTCAGGCTTTTGAGATTCCGCTTCACTAGAAGCTGAAATAGTAAGCATGGACAGATGTACCACTTCAAGTTCATCTTTAGATTGTGGCTCAACGATATCAGGTAATGTTGGCATATTCAAAGAGTGCGATTCCAACGGAGAAGCCTCTTCAAGCACGGGTTCCTCAGGATTAGGAACAGGCGCCAACCCAGTCTTTATGCTAGCAGGATCGTTGGCTTTTCCTTCATGTGGGCGTTCACCTAGAGTGACGTCTCCTGTAGGTTCAACAGATACGATGGATGCAAAGTGAGTTAGTGGGTTGGGTTCCTCAGACTTAGCTACGTGCGCCAACTCAGTCTTTGCGTTAGTGTGGTCGTCGGGTGCTTCCTCTTCAACTTGGATTTCGCCTTGAGTAACTTCTCTAATAGATCGAATAGTAACAGACTCAATAGGGACGGAGTCAGTCAACAATTCTACTTGTCTCGATTTATCAGGTCTTGATTCAACAGGGACAGACTCAGTAGGCACAGTCAATATCAATTCATCTTGTGGACTAGTTCCAGATACCACTGGAGAAATTGGAGAAGCTGCCAGTTGAAATTCAGTGGAATCAGTAGCAGAGGACAGTTGTGATTCTTTAGCCAAGAGAGGCAGTGGTACTTTCACAGACTCTTGAGAGGATAATGGTACATCCGTACCCTTTTGTTCTTCAGGTGAAGTTGCAGCAGCATCGAAATGAGCCAGATTGATCGATTCTTCAGAGGGTACCTCGCTAGTTTCGTCCAAATTTGCTTTAATGAATACATTTTCGGACTCTGAAATTTGATTACCAGTGGGATTGTGAGCAGTTTCTTTCTCATCAAGTGTCAGTCCTTCAACCATTTCCGTTGCATGAGTAAGTGGATGGGCAATCTCGGGTTGCAGGCTACCAGTGCTAGTATTTTCCTCCTTCGTATTTGGAATATCGGGAATAACTTCAACCATACCCCCCGTATTGCTTTTTTCAGGCGCAGCTTGTAGTGTAGATGAACCAACCGGATCTAAGAAATCAAGAGGTGTGTTTTCAATAACCTTAGCAAAGGACTTCTCAAGCGTTAGTTTAGGTACATTACCAAGGTCGCTAATTAGCAAACCAAGAGATGCACTGATTTTTTTACACTTGTCCTCGTTCGCGAAATTCTGCTCAGAACTCTCTTCAGAAATGAACGACTCCAAAGGCTTGCTTTCAGGTATACTTGAAGATGCCAGAGGATGTTCAGTGCTGAAACTATCGTTTGATATTTCTTTCTCTTCCGATTTAAGATTAGACTCCGAAATGACCCTTCTCGGTGCTTGTTCAGTTGTTTGTGATTGCTCAGTAGTATGAACTTGATCAGCCGTTTGTGATAGCTCAGCCAATTGTGCTTCCTCAAAAGTGTGTACCTGCACAGTACTCTGTGCCTGCACATTAGTTTGAGCTTGCTCAATAGTATGAACTTGTTCAGCTGTTTTTGTTGGTTCAGCCGATTGCGCTTCCTCGGTAGTTTGTACTTGTTCAATACTCTGTGCTCGCTCAGTAGTTTGTGCTTGTGCAATAGTCAGAGGGTGTTCAGTGCTGACACTTTCGTTTGATATTTCTTTCTCTTCCGATATAGGATTAGACTCCAAAATAACTGCTGAAAGTGTAGGTTGCAGACAAGACGGGTTATTCACAGCGTCAGAATATTTCTCTTTACTTTGAGAAGCAGAATGTATATTAATCGAACTTGATGCAAGAAAAAGAGTAGCTGGCACCGTTTCGTCCTTCGAAGCCGTAACTTTCTCGAGGTTATCTGAAATGAGTGAGTCGGGAGCAGAAGTGTCAATAGACCTAGTTTCGGGGAGACTCAGTGTAGTAAGGTCTTGAGTATGACTGTCTCTTTTAGTGGCACTTCCCTCATTAACCCCCTCTTGAACTTTTGTGTCCTCAGATAAGACCGTTTCTGACAGGGAACTCTCTTCAAAATTAGTCGCCTCTTTTAATATGGCTTCTAGTGCTACCTTGATATCCTTCAATTGATTAATCTGGGAGTTTATTGCAAGCATTCTGGAGGCGAGTTCCGTATCTGGCTGAGCTGTCGTTAAAGTTTCTTCTTGAGAAGACGAGACATTTCGTGAAGTTGCAAATTCTTGTACGACATCTACCTCTCTTTTTGTTGGCTCCTCTCCAGTAGGCTCCTCAACTTGATTCAGGTTGACGGTAGTCTTGTTTAATGTCTTTTCTTCTTCTTTAATCACTGCCTGAACATTCTTTTTGTTAATGACATCTGGAATAACCTCGTCTTGCCCAGCTAAAGTTACAGAAGGCTTTTCTTGAGCGCTCGCTTCAGGGACAATTTCTTTCCTGTGTGTCTTAGCGAGAGCTTCATCACTATTGGACTCCACCTTAATAACACTGTTTTCGACTTTGGGTTCAATAGCCTGGGCATCTCGAGAGATTATCTGTTTCACAGCGCTAGACGCAGTAGAATCTTCAGCTTTCACAGCCGGCTCAGTTTTCACTTGCTCCCTTGGTTGAGGAGATTTAGAAGAATCCTCGCCTGTGATAACATGAGCTCTTTTTGCAGCTCTCATAGCTCGAGCACTAACTTGTCTTACAGGAGGTTGCTCGTTAGAAAGAACTTGTTTTGCATTCGGATCTGACGTCTCGGGTTTCTTGTCTTTGATGACAGGAGTGGGGATCTTCTGAGGTCTTCTTCTTCCAGTAGGTGTGGATGGTGGGGGTGAAGAGGCTGGACGTTTTCGAGACTTGTTAGATTTTGAAGCAGAAACTGCACTAGAGTGAGTTGATTTCGTGCGCTTGCTGGGCCTTTCATCTTCTTCCTGATCAGCATAATTTGGTGTTAACCTAGTCGATCTTACGGGACGGCCAGAATTTGAAAACCGTCTGGTATCAGAATTTTTTTGACTTTCCTCAGACTGCTTAGCCGATGAGGACTCAGCAATTGGGCTATTTTTAACACCTCGACCTCTCCTCCCTCTGTGTTTCGCTTGAAGGTCCATTTTGGTAGCTTCACTAGGAGTGTGTACAGGCTTTCCAAATCTTAAAGCTCGGCGGTTACGAGCCTGCTCGTCCAATTCATGTTGGGTGATTAGGTCAACTTTGGCAACGGGAAAGGGCTTAGTACTAGAGGAATTGATATTGGCGGGATTATTGACATTCGAGTCTATGCTATCTCTTTGAAGACTCTGTGTTTCATGTGACGAGGTTCTCAATTCTTGGCCCCCGATTTTACTAGCAGCCCTCTTTTGAGGTTGAGACAAGGATTTTTGGTCAGTTTTGAGAGGGACCGTTGGAGTAGTGTTCCCGGAAGAAGTTTTCAAAAGTTCACTAAAGGATTTTAACTCTTGCGAGTCGACCGTATTGTGTACCTTCCGACCATACTTATTCCTTGGACTTGGCTTTGGAGTTGAACTTTTTTTCACAGTCTCAGCTTTTGGCGCATTTGTGACACTATTTTTGCTAGCCAATTCTGCAGCCTGCATTACATATGAATCACTGGCTTTTCTGACATTTTCCGGTCCAGAGTTAGAAAACATTTTTCCTGTTGTTTGTAAAGTTTTTGGACGAGAATCCTGCGTCTTGCCAACGTTCAAATCCATCGACGTTGCATCATTATTAGACAGAGCTGAGGGTTTTAAAGACATAGGCTTGCGTGATTCGTCCGTCGCATTAGCTTTAAGAGAGCCAACTCTAGAAGGTAATGGATTCTTTGAAAACTCGACCATCTCCTTAGCATGGGACATATCCTCGCGTGCATTCTTAATGATGTCAGTTTGTTCACGCTCGACCTGTGTGAGACTTACAGTTGTTTTCGATTTGTTAACTCCGGGGGATGTTTGCAAGATTTCCGCCTTTCGAGATAATTTTTCAGCCGGGGGGTCTAGTTGAGAATGAGAGCTATCTATCCTTGACGCAAGAGATATATTATTAGCTACATCATCGTTAGTATATTGGGACGATCTGGCAAACCTTTTTGCCGAGCTCAGGTTTTCGCAAAAGTTCTTACCTGGAGATTCCTTAACCTGGCTAACATCATGCTTACCCAAAGCAGCTTCTTCCTGTATGGCTTTGAGGAGATTGTCGACAGGAGAATATATTTCCTCAAGCACGTTCTCAGGACCAAAGGAGTTTGAAGGCGGTTGAAATAGTGATGATTCTGTTGATATTTGCAGATAGTTGTGTGGTGGATTAGTTGTATTATGCATCGAAATAGTAGGCTGCGTGTAGAGTGCCGTACTTTCGTTTGAAGGTAGAATGCTAGGTGAATGCGATATAGGTAAATTAGGGTCGAATACAAAGTTTGGATTATTCGGAAATGCTGAAGAAAGAAAAGCAGAAAGGTTTACACTTGCTGTAGGTGGTTGTAATGGGACAATGGTGTCAAGTTGAGAATTACCTTCAATAGAATTTTGGGAATTCAAGTAATCTTGTAAGGTAGTTTCAATGAGCGAATCATGCTGGTGGAGGCTGTACTGCTCGAACATTGGTCTTCCAGATGTAGAGAAAAGGCCATGTTTTACTTTTCTGCCCATTCCACCTGTGAGAGGCTCACTTAGTTGTGACGATTCACCATTACTCTCAGTATAATTCGCTCGCCTTGGCAATGAGCTCACAGAATTCTTCACAATAACAAACTTGCGGGGATATTTGTCATTGATTAACCTGCAAGTAAGCTCGTATTGCTCTCTGTTTTCAATGTAGCAAAGAATCCAACTGGTGTGTACTAACTCGGAATCATACTGAAAATACACATCGGCATTCAGATTAATCAAGAGTTGATTAGACAAATCGTTTGGTCGAAACAAACTAATAGCCGTATCATTTAAATTCATCACCACTTGCATTCCAAGAGAAAGGACCCATTCGTCCCGCGAATCCGTTTCAAAGATATCGAACCTAGCACCCTCCATAATAATATGGTTTAAGTTGACTGTGGTCATGGTAACCGACATGTAACAATCGTCATTAATTCCATTTGGGGTTTCAAAGGTATGTGTAGAATTGTGCAGACTTCCCTGTTCACAAGGTTGAGTTATCAAAGATGAGGAGTTGGGACTCTGTTTCGCAGTTCTACCTGAGCGGAGATCATAGCCAGCGTGAGTCCTCCCAGGACCGCGTGTGTTATAACTTAATTGTGATCTAGAATGTTAGAACAGTGGCATGGAGTTCATCATGCAACATACGAATTGCCGTTTGTCCTCTGTGTCTGTCGGCTGCGTCCTTGTCTGGTAGAATCAGATCTCTTTATAGTTGTTAGATCATTTTTATCATAAGGTATTTGATACTTACTCGACTTTGGGACGGTCTCATTATAAGTGCGATACGCTAGAGATGTAGGAAATTGATTCACTACGAAGTTCAAAATAGCTGAAGAGGTGTCCCATGCCGGTAGGTTCGCTCCTGTGTTGGGTGTGATCTGTGGCGAATAAGGGCTGATACTTGGGCCCACGCCAGAAAAAGAGTTATAGTATAAAAATATAGTCTCTATGAGAGACTATAGCGCTCTAATAAATAGTTATGCCTTGCTGGAGCAGCGTGTCTAGGGAATGGATGCTAGTTGATGAGCCTGGCTGTGGGAGCGAAATGAGAGATCTTAATTTTGCAAGAGCCATTATCGCGAACAATGCCTGTGCTGAGTCAGCAATTATTACACTACCCTAGCCCTAGAATGAGAGTCAGAGGTTGGAATATCTGAAAAAAGTTTCAAGTTGTTTCCTTCTCCACGATTTTCCATCATCTTCTATTCATCAAAAAAGCCATCAAACCGATAGCCTGGCATCGTGTATTGCGGATACCTCTGTATATATTTATATCCGTCTATTTCGATCCCATCTCATATTCAGCTTGGCCCCGTTGAATCCGCCCCCTCCATCCTCTAGTAATTTGTGAGCAAGACAGGGCAGAAAACAATGTTGAGACTAGTGCAACGAAACCAGTCGCGCGCGCTGGTCCAGTCTGCTCTCCGAACGAGACTTGCAAAGTCTACACCTTCAGTCGCAGCATTCCACACCTCTAGATTGAATCGTGCTGAGAAGACTGAAGAAAAAGCTGGAGAAAAGAGCGAAGAAAAGCAGCAACAGCAGCAGCAGCAGCAGAGTAACCACGATCCTAGCAAGTCGCCTTTCCAAGTTTTTGTCGACACCTTCCGAACTGAGTGGAAGAAGAGCGATGAGCTGCAGAACAATATTAAGGCCCTTGCAGATGAAACCGGCAAAATGGCGGAGAGTGGCGCTTACAAGAAAGCTAAAGAGGCTTACGATAAAGCCAAGCAGGGCTCTCACACCGCGTCTTCTGCTACTGGCGAAACCTTGAGGAAGGCCAGTAAAGTCGTTGGAGAGGCCGCTGGTGCTGCATGGGATTCGTCGCTAGTCAAGGGCACGAGAACAGTTGTGTCCAAAACTGCTGATACCGTTGACAAGGCTACTGAACCCATCCGCCAAACTGAACTTTACAAGCAGGTCAAGGAAGTAATTGATGATGGAAGTAGTATGAGATACGGTGGCTACGAAGACAAAGCCAAGCGAAGGCTGCGACGAGAGCTTGAGGAAAAGAAGAGACTTGAGGAGGAACTTAAGACTGGAATCAAGCGCCGACCCGTTAAGGAAAACCTTGAAGCTGGCCAAAATGTTGTCCTTCACGAGAACCCTGATGTGAAGGAGAGCTGGAGAGAGTCCTGGGATATTTTCAAAGCGAACTCTGCGGCTGGACGCAAGCTGAACGATTTGCAAAACGCTTACGAGGAGTCTGAAAACGGATTTGTATCAACTTTCAGAACCATTGCAGATAAAGTCGGTGGATTCTTTGAGGAGACCGAGACCGCACGGGTAGTCCGCATGTTCAAAGAGCTGGATCCTTCTTTTAGACAGGAAGATTTCCTCAAGGATGTCCGTGCCTACATTCTTCCTGAAGTTCTTGATGCGTATGTCAAGGGTGATGCCGAAACCCTCAAGATGTGGCTCTCGGAAGCCCCCTACAATATCTGGGCGGCGAGCGCAAAGCAGTACAAGGAAGCCAATCTCTACTCTGCAGGTCGCGTCATTGATATCCGTGGAGTTGACATTCTTTCGGCTAAACTTCTTCCTCCCTCGGACGTTCCTGTTTATGTTATTGGATGCAGAGCACAGGAAGTTCACATGTACAAGAACATCAAGACTGACGAGATTGTCGCGGGCATGGAGGACCACATCCAGCAGAGCACGTACGCAATGGTGCTCACCCGGATACCTGAGAATATTGATGACGAGGAAACTAAGGGCTGGCAGGTCCTTGAGCTTGTCCGCGCAGGCACCAGAGACTGGACCTAAAACAAAAATTTGTATATAGTAGCAATGTTTGTATGTAAATATTACGTTATTTTTTCGTGTTTTCTTTCTATTTGGAAACTCTGATCTGGCGTTTCTTGAATAACGACTTATTTGGAGCCGTGCTAGGTGGCGGTGGCGGTACGGAAGCAGAGTCGTCTTTGAGGAGGCCAATGTCGGTGAGTTGCGTATGGTCGGGTCTCATTTCCTTCTCTTTGTACGTCCATCCTCCAACATCCGGATCAACTTTTTTCTCCTTTGCTTTCTTCTGGAACAGGACCACTGGTTCGTGCTTCTCTTCTGATTTCGGTTGCGCTTGTTGCAATGGCTTGGGCTTGGGCGTTAGCAACGTCGTTGTCGTGGCGTTGCGATCGCCGGAACGGCTGAGTGAGGATGCGTCGGTGAAGGATTTGCCAGATCCCTTGAGTGATCTTTCAATGTCCAGAAGTGCTTTCTTGGCCAGTTGGTCGGCGCGTGCCTCGTCACGGTTCTGTTTGTGAAGTCCAGCTATGAATCCCCGGATCGCGTTCTTGTGGCGGGCAGAGGCTTCATGCCGCTGCTTGTCAATTTTGGTGTCGCTGACATACTAGACACGTTAGTTTTAGTCCAGTCAAAGGGATGGGCAGGGAGAAATACGTAGAACTTACGATTTTACATGACTTGCAATAGTAGTTTGGCATTGAAGAAAAAAAAATCTCTAGTGGTCTGGATATAAAAGTTGGTGGGGGTTAGTGGGTGAGATTATCTTTTTGAAAATTTCATCGGTTCAGACAAAACATACGCGATGGATTCTTCAGATTCGCACCGTCGACGCAGGTCACGGAGCCCAAGACGCCACCATGGAAGCTCGAGTGGAAGGCACGAGGAGAAAGACCGCCGACATCGGTCGAGTCATAGATCAAGCCATGAGAGTTCGCGGCATCACTCCCATAGGCGGTCAAGATCTCCCAGCAAGCATCATCGGAGCGGTAGCTCGAGGCGCAAAATTGAAGAAGAGGAAGAAGCTGAGCGCAAGGAGCTAAAGGCTGCAATCAAGTCAGACAGCTCTGATGATGATGATGAAGGTGAATGGGTGATAAAAGCAGATAGTGGCGCGTATAACTACGAGGCTCAACAAACGCAGGTCAAGCCAGAATCTATGAACAAAGAAGAAGCACCAAGCTCCAATACTGATGCACCTGAAAGAGCGGTCACTGTATCAGAGCTCAATGTACTCAAGTCACAAATCCTGGCTGCCAGTCTTGCAGGCGATACAGCTAAAGCCGAGCGTCTCCAACTCGAGTATGACAAACTCGTGGGCGGGTCCAACGCAACTACCGCGGACGACAATAGCAGTGGACTGAAGATTTTGGATTCGGTCGAAATCCGACAGCTCCACGAGCAGCAGAAAAAGTCGTCCGAGGACATGAGCATCGCCGATATGGTGCGCGAAGAGAAACTGAGCGGCCCACAAGGTAGCGCGACAGAGCTGGATATGGCGCGTCAGATTGGAAAGGACAGCGGATACGAACAAGATAGTGACTACGTGTTTGATAATGCCGAAAAGCTGTCGCGGGCCCATGTCTTGTCGGCCGACGACGCTCGCAAGAAGGTGTTGGAGCGTACGCGGCGCCTAAACACCATTTCTGACGAATGCGCGCTGTGCGTTACTGACCAGGAAGACTCGGCAAGAGGACGCAAGGTTGTTCCAATCTCAATGGGCACCCGGGTGTATCTTGCAGAAGCCGCGGAGCCTGCACTGACAAAGGGGGTGTCCGTGATTGTGCCAATGGAGCATCACCGCAACACGCTGGAGTGCGATGACGACGAGTGGGAGGAGATCCGCAACTTTATGAAGTGCCTTACCCGTATGTGGAGTGGCTACAATCGGTCGGTTATATTTTACGAGAATGCCGTGCCTACCGGGGGCAGTGGGGATCGAATGCACGCGTGTATCTACGCGGTCCCCGTCTCTGCCGAAGTGCTGGACAAGGCGCCGGCGGTGTTCCGGGAGTCGATGGAGACGAGCGACGAGGAGTGGAGTGTGCACCGCAAGGTCATCAACACGATGCAAGTCGCGGCGGCGGCCGCGGGGACAGATGCAGCGCGGTTTGCTTTCAGATCGAGCATCGCGAAGGAAGCGCCCTACTTTCACGTCTGGTTCAACATTAATGGCGGGCTGGGCCATATTGTCGAGGACCGCGAGCAGTGGCCCAGAGGCGACTTGTTTGCGCGCGAAATCCTTGGCAACCTGCTCCGCTCCGACATTGTCGTTATTCGTAAACGCACACGATGGCCGACCACGAAACCAAAGTTTGTGACGAAATGGCCCGAATTCGATTGGACGTTACAACTTGGCTAGATGAAAGAAGATAAAATAAATAAAAAATCATGCCTTACATATTAGCTATTTACATTTCTTGTATATTTGTTCTAAGCAGAGCCCACGCGACGGCATTCCTTGAGGAAAAAGTCGATAGCCTCGGGGTCCATGAACGGCTGAGTGCCGTGGCCAAAGTTGATGATGTAGTTTTGCTTTCCACCGCCGAAGCCCTTAATCATCTCCTCAACCTTACGGGTAATGGTCTCCTTGGAGCCGTAAATGACGCCAGGGTCCAAGTTGCCCTGCAGAGTCTTGCGGCCCTTGTTGATCTTGACTGCTTCAGCAGGATCCCACAGCCAGTCTAGTGACACAGCATTGTATCCGCTATCCTCAGCGCACAGCTCTTCAACGGCGTACCAAGCGCCCTTGGCGAACACCGTAATTGGGACAACCTCCTCGCCTAGCTCTCTGAGACGGCCTGGCAAGCGTGCCGCGATATCCTTGAGATATGGCAGCGAGAATTCACGGAATTCGGTAGGTCCAATTTCACCCGCCCAGGATTCAAACACCTGCAGCATCTGTGCGCCGGCCACAACCTGCTGGGCCAAGAATTCGACAGCAACTTCTGTGATCCGGGCAAGCACTGCCTTGGACTCCTCAGGGTATTTGTACAGCCAAGTGCGGATGTGTCTGTAGAGCTTCGTAGAGCCTCCCTCGGTCATGTACACTAGTAGCGTAAAGGGGCCACCGCAGAAGCCGAGCAGGGGCACACGGCCGTTCAGCTTCTTGCGAGTCATTGTGATGGCCTTGAACGCCCAATCAAGCTCCTTGAGCACATCGACGTCAGTGGAAAGCAGACGCTCGATATCGGTAGGTTCTCTGAGGGGGTCTGGAAAGAAAGGTCCAGTATGCTCCTTGATCTCGACCTTCATGCCCATTGCCTGGGGGATGACCAGAATGTCACTGAAGATGATGGCGGCATCAATGTATCCGTCGAAATGGTCGACGGGCTGGATTGTGATCTCCGAGGCCACCTCAGCATCCCTGCAGGTCTCGAAGAAGTCACGGCCAGCCTTGACCTTGTGGTACTCTGGCAGGTATCTACCGGCCTGGCGCATGATCCAGACAGGCGGGCGTTCCACCTTTTCGCCGCGTGCGGCACGCAGAATGAGGTCGTTCTTGAGAGGCGCGAATCCTTTGGAAGCAGACATTGCGATAGTGAAGAGTTGATGGAAGGAAGAGAGAGAGAGAAGAGTGTGGAGGAGAATCGCAAGAAAAAAAAAGTCTCGTCTTGGGCGTGAAATTTCCCTCCGTCTGAATTTCAAAGTCCCAACGTGCGAAATTCAAGTTTGTGAAAATCACAGCGTTGTCATTGGCGGAATCACGTGATGTGGGTTGGGGCTATGATTGAGAAATTGGTAATTTCCGTCAAGCGCTGCAATTTGGACTTCAGCGAACAAGAGTAGCAGAAGAGAGATTAGCGCAAGTTTGCAAGAGAAAGCCAGGGTTCTCTTTCTTCTCCTTTTTCTCCATACCATTATATTACCAGCTGCAATGTTTACCGGAATTGTTGAGCAAGTTGGCAGTAAGTAGGCGTGGTCCGGCCCCCCGCACATTTGTGTCGCTCCAGATCTAACTCCACTTTCCAGCGATCGTCGAGCACCAGACTCTTGATGCAAGCGAGTCCGGCGGCAACGGGGTGTCGCTGACAATCGCGGACTGCGACACCGTCATTAGCGATGTGAATCTCGGCGACTCGATTGCCTGCAATGGTGTCTGTTTGACAGTGACTGAATTCGACAAGACGACCTTCAAAGTAGGCATCGCCCCGGAGACCCTCCGCCGCACCAACCTCGGTGATTTGGTAAAGGGACAGCACATCAACCTGGAACGGGCGGTTGCTGGACATGTCCGTTTCGGTGGGCACTTTGTCCAGGGCCATGTCGACACTGTTGCCGAGATTGTGGGCAAGGTGCCGGATGGAAACGCCATCACTTTTACATTCAAGCTGCGTGATCCTCAATACATGTTGTACATTGTCGAAAAGGGGTTTATTGCCGTTGACGGTGCATCGCTAACTGTCACGGCAGTGGATGATGTCGCAGGAACGTTCTCCGTTATGCTGATTGCGTACACGCAGGGCAAGGTGGTGACGGCCAAGAAGGAGATTGGCGATCTGATTAATGTGGAGGTTGATTTGATGGGCAAGCTTGTTGAGAAGCAGGTAACGTTTCAGATTGAGAAGCAGCTGGCCGGGGAGGGCAGTGGCATCAACGCTCTCATCGAAAAGGCGGTTGCTAGGCATCTAAAATGAAGTGAGCAACATGACATGATTTCTATAGGACAGCTATGATATTTCCAATACTGAATAAAAGCACATTGTAAATTTCGGAACACATGGGTATGCTGTGTTAGGATTGATTCACCTTTTGCACCGCCGGCCATCTACGCTCAGTTGAGCAACAAGTAGTAAAAAATAGAAATTTATAAATAAAAGTACAAGCCTAAAAAGCTATAGAGAGACAGAAACCAATAATCGCAAAGTGAAAGCATAATAAGAGAAACAACAATAATATGGGATGACCAACGGCTCCACCAAAGGGGCTCTTTCAAGATCATACACGAGACATCAGCCACCGACCAGAAAATAAAATATAAAGATATGCAGTAGCATACTAAGAGCCTGGCCACGCTTCTAATACATGGCCTCTTCGACTGTGAGAGCGTGGCCCTCGCACCAGCCACCTCCGTACCAGATGCGACCGCAGCGAAACTCGCTTGCGCGCTCGCTGCAAATGGTCCACTCCAAATCGCTCGAAGCGAGCTGCTCGTTGAGCTCGGTGATCTTGGCCAGCAGTTGCTTGACCTGCTTGGGTGGCACGTCGTCAATAAATCGAGCTAGTGTGACATGGGCGGAGGGGACCTGGTATCGAGACTCAACGGGAACGCCAGTCATGGAAACCATGTCAAACAGGTTTGCCCTGTAGTGCGTGTATGTAAAGTCCTGGGTGGGGTCTGGTAAAAAGGTTAGCGCGAGGGCAGACGAGTCAAAGCAGATCTGGGGCTTGATGAGGGTGGGTGCCTGAGGCGGGGGATGTAGGATTTGCGAAATGTGTGGGCGGAGGGAAACCAGGAGAGCTTGCGTAGTCTCCTTTGGGGCCGAATGGCTTATCTCCAGAGCTGACATATGGAGGCAGTCGCGGGGCATGAGCCAGAGCGGGCCCTTGTTGGTCTTGACCGGCGTGTTGCCCTTGGTGCCCTCGGGAGTCAGGTTCTCCGGATCTATGACTTGGATGAGTTGGCGCTGGATTTCCTGCACCATATCCATGACGGGAGACGTCGGACGCGCCCAGATGGTGATGCAGTTTCGAGGATCAAACTCCGGGGGCTCATTATCGATAACTAGGCCTCTGAGGATGGCGTCCGGGGAAACGGTGGGGTTTTGTGTGAGCTGACGAAGCTTATCCGCATTACGATTTAAGCGGTGTACTTCGTAGGCTTTGTTGAGAAGAGCAGAAGAGTTGCACTGGTTGACCTGGGCGGCGAAGGGATTGTTGATAGGAGGGGTCGCAGATGATGCAGGCCTGGCATCGATGGAAGGGGAGGAGCATACTTCTGTGGTTGTCATGGTGCTTGTTGTAGTTTGAGGGACGAGGGAGTATTAAGGCGTGCAGTGATGAGAAGCCGTGTCAGCTTGGGTCAGCTAGGGTCAGCGATGGAGAGAGAGAAATGCAGAGACGAGGAACGCAGATGAGACGTAAAAGAAGGACAGTTGAAGAGAGCGAGAAGACGTGTATATGAGAAAGAACGAAAAAGATGAAAAGACAAAGGAGAAAACGAAATGTTGAGAAGGAAGAAAACTTTTGACTACATAACTCGATAATGCAGCGCACCAGAGCTAAAAAACACACCTAAATTTGGCAACTGCATAGTGAAACAATGGCACGACTTCCGCCCATTCAACCCGCGAAACCCGGAGATCACGGATTCTTTGGCCTCTCTTAGAACAAGACAAGGAGAGAACGGGGCGGCCCTCAGCGCCATGAGCCAGCAGAACCGGACGGCCGTTCAGGGTGCTGGTGGGGAAGCGCCTCCTGCCACGCCCTGTGCTTCTTCATTTTTTTGGCTGCATTCCAGCCAGCGCTTCCCAGCTCCACCCTTGGCTAGCTGTACAGCGTGTCCATACGGACTCCAAGGCTTGTTCCGATTCTGTGGGCCCCAATAATAAACGACCCGCTGTCGACCCTCTTCCCGCCCAGCGGCGCAAGAACTGTGATCACCACCCTAACGAGAGCCGTTATCTGTGGTGCCTTGCGAGGTGCGGGTAATTACAGTGGCGGAACATTTGGAAAAATAGAGTGCACGACTTGGAATGCCACGCGTGGCAGCAGATAGTGCAATGTCAACGGCACCCTGCGGAACATCATGGCTGCGTGAGCATGCGTCCCGAGCTAAATGCCGTTGAACCGTCTGGAGTAGTGAAACTCTACCTGCTCAAGTTGCCATCAACGAACTTTGAACGGCGGAAGCTTTACAAAGGCCTTCCAAGCCGATTCAGGGCACAAAACCTGGCCGCCATCTCCACTTCATGCAGTTCGGATATATATCGTCATCGGAGTTTAGACGCGTCGCAATTTGGCGTCACAAAACGCCAGAACTGATTTCTATGTTCATCAAAATAATAATAAAAATAGAAATAATCATAACATTTGAATATAATAGCACGATACTAATCGATATCATCTCACGTGTGCAGAATACTTGGTATGCATGTATAGATGGCACTCGGCTCTATGACATGTGCTCCAGCTACGCCCTCATAAAAATAGCATGTCAACGGTATTAATTAATAAAACTGCTTTTTATTTCAGTGTTCCCCTTTTGTCAGCGCGTGCGTCACGATTCACCGGCAGTTCCAGATCAATCATGATATTTTCAATGTTATAGGCAAAAGAACTAGAAAGCCGAAATTTACCGCATTATTTACATGGTGCATAGCTCGAGATCCGTCGAATCTTTTAGCATTGCCATATCAAACTAAAAGAGAGAGTTCACATAACGCGTAAGGGAGGAAACAAACGTAACTCAACGAAAACCCTTTTGACCTGTTCTTTTCTTCTTTTGCTTCCTTTCTTTCTTCTTTGTTTTCAAAGGAAACACCTTAGAACATACTACATATTGGCATGCCGAAAACTTTCAAACATGGGGATTAGACTTGCTCAGTAAAGACGAAATCCAGGACTTGGAATAATAGACTTGAATGCCGTGAGATTGGCTTATTCCAGCCTGGTTATTGAGTCAAACATGCTTTTGGATCTGTAATCATGGCACTAACTGCCAGCTAAATCGATTTGTTCTTGATGATGAAGAATAATCAACATTCTTTGATTTGAAACTTTTTTCAAACGCATCTTTCTATCAATCATATTACCACGCGAGAAAAGAAGTTACCAGTGTTCGAATACCCTTAACTAATCGTTCCAAAGTCGTTGGCAAATATTCTGGACTCGAACCGTTAGAAAACAATTTTATAACGAGTTAGATATACACACGAGTTTAAATGACAAAAACCTGTTCAACTCTTTAGAACATTTGGAAATTGTGATCCTTCAAGCTGGAGTAATATTTCAGAAGTAAGAAACTTGAGTAGCCTCAGAGAAAGTCCTTTCCTCTTAATTTTGATCCTTTAGTGCAGAATACGCAGTTGCATAAACGGCGATGGTGATGTCCGTGCCGTCCCTGGAACTTTATGCACACGAAGCCAGGCTTCTACGGCTAAAGAATGGTAAATGTAGTTAGCTCAAGAGTTCACCACTTCCTTCCTGATACACATCAATTGATTGGATGTGGGACATGGTTTAGTTCTTGAATGGCGAAACGGCCGTAACTCAAAGAATTAAATCAAAGACAAAAGGAGCTTCTCTAGTGCTACCATGGCGGCTCTCATCTTATGTCAAGAATTTATAAGTTCAGTCGTTCCATTAACGCAAATTATGAAAAAAAAAAAAAAATCTGCAGCAAAAAATAAGGTCTGGTATGCATACTGGAGGAAATGCAAGAACATACGAAGTATGACCTGCTTTTAAGCAAAGTGGGCACTATGAAGTAGACTCAAAGGTTTTGAAGTAACTTGTGGCAAAAAAAAACGTCACTTGGGGTTTGGAATTACTAAAGTACAGTACATATACAATCTATTTGGAAACATCACAAATAAGCCAACGAATGCATTTTTTTTTTCACCATGAAAGAAATTACAACTGTTAACCTTTTTTAATCCTTTTTAGGAATGATTTGAGAAGGAATTGAGTTGTTGTGCGGTACTTAGATTGCAAGTTGGTATTCAAGGGATAAACTAGTTAATAAAAAATGAATGACAGATGTTACGCGTGGATCTCAAAGACTCGATCTATTAGAAAATGTTTCCATAACATTTCACCCCATGTTGGAATTCTCAAAGTCTTCTTTCACATTTCATATGAACTATTGTTTGGGGCCAAGAAGGTTGTTTGCAGGCACGTGAAAATGCAATGGGCCCTGCGTTCTGGTATCGCTTTATATGTTTAGAGAGTCAGAGTACCCTCATTGAGTGTTTTCATAACAGCGAATGTAGTTTATAATGTGAGTTTGCCAAATGATGAATCTGTTACTGGTTCCGCTCAAATCAATGATATATTACCGTAAGTGCGATTAAATATACATATCTGTTGGCCAACTGTCCTCTTCTGGAAAATTTGCACTTGCATCTTCCATGAAAAGACCAAATCGTACTCATGTTTTAACTCCTTGGTTTGAAAGTATGTCCATCAAAAAAAAGGCCAAGAAGGCCTGTTGTAAAAATGGCCCAATAACACTGGTATTACTGGTTACCTGTTTGACTCCAAAACGCGTGTAGATCAAGATTTCTACCTCTATCCCGGATAAGACTCATTTTCAGCTAAAGGCTAATGAACTGTAAAGTAATGACAGTGTAGCACTAGAGTTCTTCTTTTTTTCTTGTACACTTATCGACATCTGAATTCCGCTTAATGTATTTTGGTAGTCAAGTAGTAGTCACTACTGGTATGTTGCCCTATCGAGTTTTACTAATCCAATGAGCTGCAACGACACACTATCCCCTCTTAATTACTCGAGTCTGGTGTTTCGTGTGAGTATGTGAGTGTCTTCGTGTATACACCTCTGCTCGATGTGATTTCTGGAATTTGTAGTAAAAGATACCTTCGCTTCACTTGTTTCCATTCTTTACAGGCGTGTTCATGTGTGATTTTGCCAACTAATAGAAAGTTGACATATAACAAATAATATTAATAATAATAAGTAATTGAGCTTTCCATACATGAAAAACTTACCTTTACTCAATTTGACATGTTGTTATAAAATGTTTCCTATATATTTTGTAGATACTACTAATTGTAATATTGGACGAGTAGTTTCAGCAGCGAGATAATCTTTGAGAAATGTGGTTTGTTAGTAGCGCTGATTGCTAGATTGAAGTTATCCTTCAGCTCAAGGAAGTGCTAGGAGGCTGCTAAAAGTAGAACTGAGCCGTTTGTCCACTAGTTGTGTAGACTTGATACGTTTAGATGCTTGTAGTTGAGCTTACTAGTAGTTAGACGTCTTACAAATGCTGAGAAAGAACTGGAAGTGTCAAAAAATTTAGGCTCCAAGTCTAGTCTATAGGCTGTTTTTACTAATGGAGCTCAAGTCTTTTCATCTGCATTCTCAACGCTGAATCCCAACGTTACCATATGGCCTTTTTTGTTAAGCGTATATTTGTCAGATCCCGTGGACACTCAGACAGCGAATATTACTGTCGTGTGCACTATGGTTCACATTAAAATACCGTCGGTTGTGTGGTAAAAGCTGCTGCGTAGTGCTTTCCTCGAGTCTTGTGTTATCAGGCCGTTAATTCTAGGCGCCAGCCCAGCTAGCTGTTGAACTGGCCACCCACTTGAGCTGGTATTGAAAATGGTACCGACGCGGCTCCAGATTCCGCCGCTGAGCACTGTGCAGCTGGCCACGGTCTAGACTCCCGGCCGGCGCCTTTACAAATGCATACACGGCTGCTATGGGTTTTAGGTTTTACCACTGCATGTGGCGTTCAAATGTTCTTTATGTCTCTATTTTGGGTTTTATTTTATTATTCTCTCCGTTTACTACTTTAGTGCTTGCTAGTCGGTTTGAGTTACTTGTTTGATTGTCCAAAGGGTGTTTTTAACGCGCGCTTGAGGGCATGCAGCGCTGTGGCTCCAGCTGTCGGTTCAACCGTTAGCCAAGTCGGCAAGTAGTGGCCACGTAGTTTGCACAATGACTGTGTCAACATCATGAAAATGATCAATGAGCTTCAAGTGTTCTCATGTAAGTGAAGCTTAGCGGTTCATGCCGTGTGTATGTGCAGGCTCAGACAAAAACATGTTCCAAGTTGTCTAACCTTCGAGATCAGTGCACGCTGGCGGCTTTCAAATTTTTTACCTGCCTCTGAATATCAAGGGCCTTAAATTAGTGGTATCAAGGCTTCTAAATGTTTCTTCTATGGATCGATGGCGGATATATCCCCATTCTACATTTCTGCAACTTCAAAGTCTAACACAGCTGAACCTACTACATTGAGTAATGCTTTTACGTGGTCCACTGGTAGCATACATGGCATGATACGAATTTTTATTGGGCAAGTTCAGAGGATGTTCGGCCGATCGTGGACTCGTTCTTTGTCGCTATAACTTGCAAGTCCAGATCGATGTCGGCAGAGCTTAAAAAAAAAAATGAAAAAAACGGCGTCTTCAACAATTCAACGTTGGTAGTCGCTTAACGCCTTGTTGTGCGTATTGTATACCGTAGCACATGGAGTACATAGTAGCCACAGGACGTCGACTAGCAGCATGAAATCCGTCGTTTAATTAGTCCCACTTGTGCCCTATACGAGTAATCACTATTGGACACTTTGTTTTCACCTTGAATGCTCATGCTCACTAGCTAGCCAAGCATACTAGCGCTTGCACGGTGTTCGTTGTAACATGCCCTCAAGTTCGTTCTCGAGATCCATAACCTTCAGCTGGCGGTCCACAGCTAGCTGCGCGTAAAGTCAAGCCGCAATAGATGCAGCCATACGTGCGAGCCAAAGTGGTAGCGTTCCAAACATTGAACGTTAACTTTGGAAGTTTCCGTTGGAACTCATCCAAGCTTGGCGTCTGCAAAGCTCAGAGTGGAACATTTGAAATCTGTTTCGTACAGTACGCGAGTTAACGCTACCGCGGTGGCCACGGTACCACCCACCTGGATCGGCGCGCCCTCTTGAAGCCGAAAAAAATAGTATACTTGAAGACGCGGGCGTTTATACGTGGCGCGGGTCTCAGGCTGTTTAACGGCGTTAATTACCACCTAGGCTTGAGTTAACACGTACGATTGACTCCGAGTCTCAAGTGCTCTGCTCATGATTATCTATCATCGGACCCCGTGCGAGTTCTACATGCCTGTATAATCGACTCACAGCCATATACTACGATGTTTTCTACATGCGAGACTTTGAAGAAAACTTCGACTTGATATTACTGCAGTACTTGAAGTTCAAACGCGTTTGAAAAAAAAAAACAGCTCCATTCGAATATATACTATATTTGCGTCACCCACTAGTGCAGCTGCTAAAAAAAAAAATACATTTGATTTTGGCAACTATAGCGCTACAACTATAGTATGCAAGTACTATAGATAACATCAATATTATATTTGAACATCAACTTGAGTAGACCGGCCGACCGTAAATTCAAGTGCAGAAATTCAAGGTACTATTTTCTGGGTATACTGGATTCCACAAAAGCAATTTATGAAAAACAAAAACAAAAAAGCAACCAAAACAATAAAATAAAATTTATAATATACTACAGGCTGCTATGTAAAAACAGAAAAAAAAATATATATATATAAGTACGTACTTGAGTACGTGCACAACATTTTTTGAACATTGATTCAAGTATTGCGCATATGTATAATTACTAGTAAACAAAAAAAAACTATGAAAATATTTACATTCAAAAGTAATTAAGAATAAGTACAAAAAATACATAGCCCGGGACCGGTCAAAATACAAATGTGCATACTACATATGTATATAAATTATTATTATTATTATTTGTTATATGTCAACTGCGGTTTACGTACTCTATAGACGTTAGCAGCCAGCCAGGATACCCGGGGGACCCGAGTCCATTAGCGGTGGTGCTGATTGTCTAAATGGCCTAGACTGTCTAAAAAAACAAAAAGTACCCAGAAAAAAACAAAATCCCTCGATGACGTCCGGCCGGCCGTCGATATCGATCGGATTTGAATTCAAACTTTGGAATATTTGCCCTATACATATATTGATAGTTAAAAAGAAAGGAATGTTAACAAAAGTGCGCGCACATATATACGTGTATCATGATGTATGCATTGAATGCCATTTGCATGCATGCTCCGTACATGCTTGTGGTACATACACTTGTACCAGTTGACGTTGGAATAAAAAATAAAAATAATAAAAAAAAATAAAAAAATAAAAAATTTTGTACTTGAAACTCAAACGTCAAGGCACCGGCCGCTATACCGGGCCCAACATTTTGAACTCGAAGAAGAGCCAGAGTCTACTATAGAGCGAGCGGGCTCGATACCGATCTCTACAAAAATTCTAGATCAGTCTCTACATTCAACGTTATGTAGCAACCATGGCAGCGCTGACTATGTAGTTACATGTGTATGTGTATAGCTGGGATGAGTGGACGCTTGGTATGGGTTTCTAGTGAGTATGTAGCACTTGAGGGGCTCACGGTTCTACAAATCCAACACCATCGGGGTGGGCATCTCTGCCGGCGTCCTTGCGGGCCTCAGCTCAGGCGACCTCAGCACGTCGTTGTCGCGGTCGCCCTCGTCATCGTCGTACTTGGAGCTAAGGTAGTAGCCGGAGCAGCAGCTGCTGCTGCTACTGCGCGGCAGCTGTCCCAGCTGAGACTGCGACTTGTTGATCTCGGACTCGAGCGCGGCGGTGAGGGCCACCGCCGTGTTGCGCACAAACGCCGGCGCGTCGGGCATCCGCGCGTCCTGGATGACGTCCGCAATGGTCGCCGGGAGATGCTGCAGAGAGAAGTAATCGCCGTTGGTCGTGGCCGTGGTCGTGGTCGTGGTCGAGCCAACGGCACTGCTGCTGCTGCCGGGCCGCCAAATGTGTTTCATGGCCACCGCGGCAGGAGGCGTTTGCGCCAGAAACAGCCGGCTCGGCGATCCACACACCGAGACGGGCCCCAGGCTGGGGCTGTCCGGCACAAGCGCGCTGTTGTGCTGGCCCCCAAACGAGCTGCGCCGCGAGGTGGGCACGGCGGCCGCGGAGTCCGCCGCCCCGGCCAGCTGCAGCAGGTTGACGGCGCTGCTCCGCTGCGAGGCGCTGGTGCTGTAGTGGCTGACGCGCCGGTGCTGGGCCGAGCTGAAGTACTGGCCGGCGGTGCTTGTATATGACGCAGACGGCGACAGCTTGCCGGCGCCGGCGTACCTGCGGTGGTGGTGCACCGCCGCCGTTGGGGATGGATGGCCGGCCGGCGGTGCTTGCAAGACGGTCTCGATGCTTGTGTGAGCCGAGACTTCGTCGGCAGCCGCTGCTGCTGCTGCTGGGCTGGCGGCCTGCAGAGAGAGCGAGAGCAACGAGACCGTTGAGGTGCTAGACAACATTCTCGTTGGCGACTGGGTGGACGTCGGCGTCGCCGACTGTTGGGCGGTCTCGGTTGCCGCCGCCGACGACGACGCAGCTCGTTTCATACTGAGCTGCTGGAATGCAGCGCTTGGGCGGCGCGAGGAGGGCGACACGGGCATGAGTTTCGGAGACGGCAGCGGCGAGGCGACCGGCGAAAACGACGATACTGGTGAGAACGCTTTCATATTTTCTGGTAAAATTCCAGACTGCTTGAGATAACGATCTAGTACTATCTTGATATATAGAGGGATGTGTGATATGTAGATGACGATGGTTGAGGGATATCTTTGAACGTAGGTGTTGGTGTCGGTGTTGATGTGTTGACTGAAAAATGTGGGGAAGTTTGGGCCGGGAGCCATAGAGTTGAGGTGCATGCCCAACAAAGGCTAGGGCAGTGTTTCCAGTCTGGAACTTGAACAAGGCACGCACAAGTAGAAAACCAAAATCTAGAATTAGAATTCTAAAAGTGGAATCGCCAGCTGTACTAGAACGGGAATATTGATATCAGGGGGAATATCAAGATTGTTGCAAACTCCGGGACGTCGACGTACTGATAGTATGTGGCTGTAAATTAATTCAAGTGCTGCCAACTGGAGACCCACGGGCGATGCGCGCGAGGTGAAACCAGTTGAGACTCAGCGCGCTGTGCAGAGCTGTTTACAGTGTGCCATTGTCTGTTTCTGAACACACGCGTGCCATATGTATAGCAGCTGGATATTGATGCTTGTTGTATACGCGTATTCGAATGTGGACCAACGGTGGACCAACGCAAGCACCGTTGGCTCGAACAAAGAATGCATGTGTGTGGGCACCGCGTACCGGGATCAGCGTGCGCATACTGATGGTCATTGGCATCAAAATAGCCAGAGTTTGCGTTTGAAGATCAATAGCCAGATATCGATTCAGCTGTTACTAGTACTATTATTATCAATGGTGTTAGTCATTGATGTATGTAATATTCACATTGATTATAATAGCTAGCGCTAGGATGTACTATCTATAGCGCCGGAGTCATGATATCTGGAGATCTATCTCAAGTGCTGTATACATAGTACAACATTTGAATTTGAATGGAAAGCCGCAACCGCCCAACCGCCAGCTACTATAAATGGAAGCGCTGGCGCCAACTTGAAGCCTGCGCGCCTGGGACGTTGGCTGCGCGCTGATGCATCATCATATGCACATGTGTTCAGCTGTGAACTGGGTACCATAAAGGGTACGTACATTAGTACGTTTTATGCTGCATGCAGGTGGTCCTATCGATCGATTCTTCGTGCGCTTGTGATCAAGCGAGTCGGCGGTGCCGGTACGTACCGGTAATATTGTGCGCAATTGCCTTTGTGAAAAAACAAATTATTATAATGCTGGCTGCTGCATTTATACACATGCATTGACGGGTATTGATACCGATATCGAGGTCATCATGTCTAACTGCAGCAACTTATAAAAGGAATTTCAACACTCTTCCGAACGTTGTTTAATAATCTGATGATATCACCCAAAGCTTAGAAGCGTCCAAAGAAACTGACCCTGTGAAGCTCAAACGTAGTATCATCGGGCATCGGTGCTCAAGCATCAAGATATCAACACTGGAATCAATGGCTGAACCAAGTATGTATACTACATACAAGTATAGATACTCAGTGCTGTGCACGCACATGTTCTAACCGGCCGACCAGCCGGATCCTCTTCGGACGCAGTGCAATGCAAAATAAGTTCAATGCCGACAGTTTGCGCTGTGTGGGCTTTGACCCTGTGTAGGTTTAAAGCAGTGATCGCTGGTATCGCCAGCTGGCGTTGAACAGTACGTATTGATAAAAGTTCAGACTTGAAAGTTCGCGTTCACCAAGATAAAGGCGTCAACTGGTGTCAGTCTAATTTCAGGTACCTTGATTTCTATTTCAATAGTATCAACAGCGATTGGTTTCAAAATATTCAAGTGCCATACGCGTACGACGTGGCACAGCTGTGGCCGCTTGATGATCACCGTCTTTTAGCCTCATCTGTACTCAAACTTCACTAGCTATGTAATGATATCGATGTCGACATCAATAGTACGACGATATATTTGGTTCCTTACGTGCATTGCAGGGGCTGCCGAGCAACATGTAAATTTCATGAATCTGGGCGTCTCTGGATCGTTTGAACGCATCGATCTAGAGCTGCTATCCCCTGCTACATACGTATGTATGGGGACCAGATAGTATGTACTCGGATCTATAGTAGCTCATGATATCCATGCCGCGGTGCCCTGGCTGAGTCCATGTCCGCTGTACACACAAGGTACATGTGTATACATACTTCAAATGTTCCATCAATGCCTGTATACCGCAGCACTATAGCGTAAATGCGCTTGAGTGGCCTACTACTATATAATGATATCTCTTTGAGGTGGCCAACTGCTTTTCTTTTTTCTCCGCGTGTGCAAAATATTATAATACGTTCACGCGCCCTCCATAAATTTCATGCCCCTCGGCGGTCGGCGTGGCGCGCGCAGCTGCCGCGTGGGTCTCCAGTTTAGGTTGATCTGCTGGCGCTGTACTTGAGTACATACATATACGATGTTGAAGTATACATGACGCATGCTAGCGCTGCCATGCATATGTATGGGTGGATGCCACTAGTGCGCAGTCTAGAAATAGTTGCAGCCGTATGCAAATGGTCTTCCATATGATTCAACGTTAGTAACTCATGTGCACCTCCAGAGTTGCTGGGCCCAATGTATACACCGCAGTATGTAGTGACATGTAATATCAAGGAGCTTTAGGCTTTGGAAATGACCTACATACACAGTCAACATTGAAGGTGGGGGGACGTGTGTGCACAGTCACCAAAAAACCTGAACTATGTGCATAGTATTTGTGCGTGCAAAACATAGCGTGATGCATTTCAGGAAGACCCCCAAATACATAATGATCATGACGATTCGGCTACAAGTACTCTTTGAAGGCTAAATTTACTCAGGACCTCGACTGGTAGTATTGATACTCAGACTGCTCGGTAACTATCGCGATGGAATCGAGTTCGTTGTGCTGGATAAACTGCTACTGGAGCTCTATCATGATACCAGTTGCCTCCCACGCGAGCTAGCGACAAGGAGTATACACTCTCAGCAGTATACAAGCAGTAATAATTAACGTTGAGCACTTGAGTTCAGGAGTCTTGCATGCAACCGGCGCGCGGAGTTTAGGTTCAGGCATCGAAGTTGAATAATTTGCTTTTTGCCAGATCCGGGAGCCTCAACTATTGGCTACATTTTATAGTGTGTGCCACTAATCACTGGCACTGTGCGCAGTTTTGAATGTAGGGTTAGTCACCCAGATAACTAGTACTGTTCTACATGTTTAAAACAAACACTCACTTACCATCACAGCGCTACTACTACTGCACGCCACTGGTATACCGGCCGCTGCAGTAACGTGATGAGCCTGAGCCTTGAGGCCTGCTCCGGAAAATACGGCTATAGTAGTTTCAATGCCTTTAAATGCTTTATACAAGAACCAGTATTTAGAACTCCAACTGCACATGTGTGTCCAGGAACAGGTAATGCGCATATCATTGATGGCTTGTATACATGAATAGTGTGTTAACTGATTCATCTTAACCTGTATACATACGCTGGCTTGCGGCATTTGGCTCAAGCTCACGCTACTCGTGGTGGCCTGGAACCTAAGTGGTGGCACCAAGTAAACATCCATAGTAATACGTTTTTTAAAAAAAAAAAAGGCTTCTAGGTAAGCCTGTTTGTCAGAGTCACGTCGAAGTTTGAATTACAAACTTTTCAAGAACTAGCCGTAGACACTGGAATCAAGATCAAGTGCACAGTTCAGGGCCTACAGTCTTGTAAGAATAGTCCGATTGGTACTGTTACTGGGTGTCGTTGCAGAGTAGAATATCGAATCAACCGTTACCTTGAGCAACCCTGATGGACCATGGCAACTACTACATAAAACACCCAAGCCACAATCGCTACTTAAAGGTAGAGATTGGCTTTTCAACTGCACATGTGTTTAATTATATATTTCAATATAACAACCCGGGGATCTTAGCTGGCTGCTAACGTCTTAGGAGTACTTGAACAATAGTTGATATATAACAAATAATAATGACAATCCGATAGGGTCCTGAAGCAGCGCCTTTGGCTTGCAACCCTGAATCTTCTGAGATTCACAGCCTTCGTGCCTAGAACGAAACGCGCATGATTTTCCTTTGTAGCAACAGGGCTAAATCACTGCTGAACGCAATTTTATTGTTTTTTTTTTACAAAACTCAGCTCTTGATGTTCGTATAATAAACTGCCACTGGGTATACATGTATGATGAAATAAGTCTCGTTAGACGGTTAATTTCAACAGAGCGTACATGTAATTGGCATTTTGCACACATGCGGGTTATGATTAACGAGTTTAGATATAAAATGAGTTCGACTCCCTTTTCGTCTTCTATTTGCCCATGTCATTCATACTTTCAAGCTTTTTTAAGCAAGTCAGGGGTGGTTTGCTTCTCACTTGTTTTTTCTAGCTGTCAACCTTTTGACACTCCCCATTACTCAAGAACAAAAAAAAATTTCCTTGATCAGCCTTGACATAGTTTTTTGTTAACATCAATTGGCTAAAAAAAAAATGCCCAAATTTTGATCAAGACCCTTCCTTAAACTTCTCATTTCATTGGTCCTTCAGAGTTCATGCCTTACTCAATTAGGCAATTCCACGCTTGTTTATATTTTTTGAGAGTTCAAAGTTGCCTTTTGCAGCATGGAGAAAAAGGATAATTGGTCCATGTGCCAAAGTTATCACTGGGTCACCAGTCTAAGTCCTCTTTCTTTTTCAACGCGCGCTCCTCGAGTCACCATTACAACAAGACTCAAAAGCCTCTTCACTCTTTCTTAAAGAAACAGCTGAAGGCTGGGCGGCTTAAGAGAGCTTGGACTTGTAACCCCTTATGTTACCGAAGTGTGTGGGTTTTAGAGGATGAGTTCGTTGAAAGCCCAATGCGAGGCAATATGTTCAGCTGAACCGACCAGGCCCTCAGCCCCACCAACAAACTCCATTTTCCCTTGAAACTCTTAGTTGTTCACCTAGAGCATCTAATTATATATTGGTTCATAATTAGCCATAATGTAGAAATATAAAATAAAAAAAGTCCTGGGTATGGTAAGCGAAATAATCGACGCTGTCTGGGTATCCAAGGTTTTCAGAGAGAGAAAGTTTAACCGAGTACACAAAAAAGGAAAGAGGTATTTAAGGTGCGCCAAGGGCCGAATACCTATTAGCAAAATCCTAGGCTTATGGCTCCAAAAGAGCATGCATGGAACAAAGGGTGGAATAAGACGAGACTACTGGAAAGTGGAAAGAGATACATGTAGTTATTGCGCTCTAAGTAGTATCGTTTAAACAGGACAATAAACAGATTTATCATTGTCTTCATCACATCAAGTCTGTATGCGGGAATAAACAAATTTTGCTTGGCCTACTATAATCAATCTGTATAGCTAACTATTTATTAAATTTTGCTTGAATTAACTGTTCTCCAGTTGATAACTTGCAACGTATGTAGCAAATGAGCACAAGATACAAATTAACCAGGAATGAGATGTGAGAAAATTATGTCTTACTTTATTTAGCTACAGTATCCTCTAAGAGTGCTGTTTAATGGGGAAAATAGACAGGTTTATCATCTCCATCAACATCACAACGCTTGTTCTAAGACCGTTGACCAAAGTAAATCTTGCACTGAAAGGTGGTCTAGACCGTCTAGGCCATTTAGACAATCAGCACCACCGCTAATGGACTCGGGTCCCCCGGGTATCCTGGCTGGCTGCTAACGTCTATAAAGTACATAAACCGCAGTTGACATATAACAAATAATAATAATAATAAAGCCAGTGCACACACTTTTCTTGCCACGGTGAAGAGTTTTGAGTAATCGTTCAACTAGCACTTTACCTTGAACACTGATATTGATTTACAGATTGATCGGATCTATGTTCGAAAGTACACATACAAAATAAATACTATACTCGCTTGCTAACTTCCGGATGTCTTTGCAAAAACAAGAATGACAAATAGAGCTCATGGAAACCCGTCGTCTTTATCGACACATGGCTAGGCGCCAGATAGAGCCAAAAAAAAAAAAAAAAAAAAGCGTATCCAGCGCTTCAAAGTTCAGAGCGGTATACAAGTTTGGATGATAGGACCATTCCGAAAAAGTCATTTCGAGTCAAAGCTAGCGTCACAAACCTGGCCATTTTGGTCGATTAACAAACAGCTGTTCACGAGATTAATTCCATATATGTTGATGTCATGACACCTGAAATCTTTACAAAGAAAAAAAACAAAACAAAGCAAAGCAGCTACAGTACATGGCACCGAAATTGAAAAAGCCAAAAACTTTAAAGCTCATCGTGAGCTGAGATGAGCATTGCAAAGGCTTGGCGCCTGTTCCTACATCTACATACTATAGAGTATACATGTACAGAATATATGATTCAAAAAGCAGCTCGGCTTTTGAATTTTTGATGACGCGATAGTTATAGATCGATAAGAGAACACGACGAAGAGCGCAATTAAACAAAACCGGTTATTTGCAGGACTTTATTGAATACATACATAGCTTTCAACAACTGGACACTTTGAACTCGCGATTGCTAGAAAGGGTCCATTAGGCAAGGGAATGAGTCAAGTTGAGATACTTCACGTACCTAGTTCATGCATTTGGAACTTTAGGCAATTTAAGCTTGTCGGGAATGCATCAAGCCCAAGTTAACTTCTGTATTCAGCAAATGTTTTCACTACTAATAACATGAATTTGAACTTACTAACGTCGACTGATACTTATCAATCTTTCCAAGTTTTGAGTAAAATACGTTTTGTTTGCAATCTGACGGCAATGAACTTCGAGTTCTATAGACACCTTGAGATCTCTCGGCTATAGATATCTTGTACAACACGAAACATTTCGCTGTCATTGATGCTGCGTTGGCTCCTTATTGCCATGCTCTTGAAACCTCTTGGCCTCTCGACTCAGCTCAAACGAAAAGTTGCGTTTCGTCTCAGTAAGCACGTTGAGAAACTCCAACCTCTCAAAAGTTCTCACAACTAGCAGGCTATAACTTGGGCTCACCAGTATCTATCTCGCAGTACTACAGAGTTCAAAGCCAACAAAGCTAGTTGCCATTAAGATTTTAGCCGAGGATGGGACACGTTGCCTAAAGAAGAAGTTGTGTACTATATTTAGGAAGGTATAGACGAGAACCATCATAGAACTTCATGCATCATGACACAGCAGCGCTGGGCTCATTGCAAGTGCTCGGAGCATTGATCGGGACGTGCCAGCCGAAAGTGCTTGGACTTGAAAAAACACAAGTTCAAGCTTGGGTATCAATACCCGTGAACATAACTACAGTACTTTGAGAATTGAATTTCCAACCAGTTTCATGAGCGAGCACCGCACAAGTACACGTCTTGTAGTTTTTTTTCCTTGATAGGAATTAATTGTGTGTGCGTGTGCTGATGCACTATAGTTACTATAGCATACTATACGTGTATGTACTACATACTTCAAAGTTGAATTTCGACACAAAGGCCGGCATGCAACTGGTCACCGGCGGACTACTTTGGCGCGCGCGGTGTCCCTACGTACGCATACCTGTAAAGCCTAGCGCCATGTATATGGCCCCCGGTGGCCGTTATAATCTATATGTAGTTTCTGAATAATGCTAGCATGGTGCATATGAACAAAGGCCTGGCATCAATTCGTGGACACAGAGTATCGGGTCATTGTTCAGGCTGCGCACGGCGCTAGAACAAAAGCGCGTGCTGTCAACAAATATCAATATTTGTTGATCTGAGCGACCCGTCACTGGCTCACATCTTGGATCACGTCCAATGTTTTCTGGAGATTGGACCATCCGATGTCAGCGCCATTAACGGACTCCAATGCCTTGGAGATGTTGGCCGGCTGCTAAAACGTCTGCTTGAACATGAAAATTTTACTTGAGCTACGTACTGTAACAAAATAGGGATTCCTATACCTGTGATAGTTGACTGTATGTTAATGCTATATATTCAAAGACGTGTTGATCGAGGGATTCGAATGGTGTGCCAAAAAAGCATTTTTTTGTTGTGTTGTTTTTTGCGACCATTCCATCATGCCTCTACACGTTCTTTCCGCACCACACCGCGCACTACAAGAACAAGTAATTAGCGATTCCGCTGTCCGAATGTGTGACACGCTATGTACAAGTGGATTCAAGTTCAAGGCACGCCCTTGCTGGGCCTAGTTAATCACAAAGAGCACTAGCGCTAGTGTGCGCGCAATACTTTGGGCCCATGTACTGGACGTACAACAAGACGCACCCTGCGACAAGGACAAACACCCCTGCCTAAAGAGAGTGCACGGTCCTTGCATGACTGGCATATGCGCGCACATACGAAGGAGAAACACACTGCGAGCGCTTTCAAAGTACTTTCGTCAAGTTGACTACGCGAAACGCGTCGTGCTCCTTGTTACGCCATGATGCCAGCTCAACATTGAATGCTTGTACACCATCATCACGCGGATTCGAAGAATGGATTCAGCTTGTTTCGGCAAAGCCTGCGACGTGGATTGGGAGCTCCAAACTTGAATGCTAGTAGCCAAGGCTGAGCCAAGTACATGCCTTCAAATGCTGGTTTTACAAGTGCGTCAAACTGCCTCGATTTCTTGCTACTGAAATATATATCTTGCAACAAGAGATGAATTCTCAGACCTGAAAATGTTTTGTAATTAAACTTCCTGCGTTTGACGTCGACCGCGCGTGTGCTTCTCAGTATGTGCAGCTGAGAGTGCGTGCATGGCACTTCTGGCGAATTACGTTTAAAGAGTTCATGATATTATTCGCCTTGCGCAGGTATTATCTCCACTGAATTTCATGTATCAAATCAATAGACGTCTGGAGAAGCCATCACTTTCGCAGTATTTTTAGATTTTCAAGTGTCAATGTGGCGAACCTTTTCAGCGCCCCCTTCGATGTTCGAGAGAAGACTCCACTCAAGCGTGTGCGCACTACGTACAAAACAATCAACGGCATAAATTGGCAATAAATAATACAAATGTGGTTAAACATTTTCAACATTCCTAGCTAGAACTCTTTTTTTTTAGCAGGTTCTCACCATTCGTGGCCTCAGCTTGTTGTAAGTTTCCTCTTCAAAATCCTCGTCGTCAAAGTCCTGGCCTGCTTCGAAAATGCTGCAAAACGTATTCTCGCCTTTGATTCCCTCGCTGCTTAAAATCGAGTCGCCAACCCAGACAATGCCACAAACGGGCCGTGGCCGGTGTTGCTTGAGAACCTCGGGGTGGTCTTCCATGACCGAGCTGGGCGCGCTGGAGTAGTTGGTGGCGCAGGAACCGGGAATGGAGTAACCTGCGGACTCAAACGTTTCCGACGAAGGCGCAGGCGAAATGAGAGCTTCATCGCCCAGTACGCTACTGGTCTCCATGGTTATTGAAGTGCGTAGAAGGTCGAAAGAAGTGTCAAGGTATGCCAGTTCGTTTTCAATGAACAAGGTGGTGCTGTCCGTTGAAGTGTCCCCTGCGCTCTCTATGGTATCCAATTGGATGGTGGGCAATTTCGACGTCTTGGTATCGTTCGTGGCAGTAGCTAGTGTTGAAAATGACCGAGGTTCCATACATGAAAACCGCCGCGACGGCACTGCCTTGTGTTGTGTGCTGTGTGAAGATAGTGACCAGGCGGGGGCTCTATCAGTGGATTTGGGAATACTCAATTGTGAGACACCCCTGTTGACAGGAGCCAAGTCACCCTGGGTGCTTCTGTGAGACATTGGCACGCAATCTGCGGAGTTTCGTGACCGTATGCTTTTCGGGTTTGCTGTACCGGCACCGTAACCGTTGGATTCGCCATTTTCTGCTGCTGAATCCGAGAGACGAACGAATCCATCAAGCGGCATGGAGGCTCGCTTGCTGAGGTTGTGCTGGATGCTCCTGCGTCGCTGTGAGGTCGTTTCCACTGTGCTAGGCGGCGTTGACTTTTTGCGTAATGAGAAGAAGGATCGCTTGGGCGTGTACTCTGTGGGGGTCATTGCTTTTAATGATGATTCCGAAATCATGCTGTCGGAGAGATCTTTCGAGTAGGTCATGATACTAAGCGGCCGTTGGAGCCTCTTCCAAGAAGAGTTTGCAGCGGGTGGGTTAATAGTGCCGCCGCTAATAGGCTGTGACTGCAGACCCTGCATTTGTTCTGGGGTTGATGATTTTCTGAGAAACTGCATTTCGAATAGCTTGGGGTATAGTTAGATGGAGGAATGATATCTTTGACGAAGAATGGTTTGTTTATATAAATATTGCGAGAGAACAACAAGCCGAGAGACAAGCACTTGAGCAGAGGGGTTAATAAAACTCCAAGGGATGGAACAATTTTGACTCCCGCTCGCTTTCCTTCCCAATTGGGCTCTTCCGCCATTTCTGACTGCAGCTGCCTGTTTATAGCGCGACACACTGAACATACATTCAAATGTTGCGATTAGAGTTAGCAAGCGTCTTTGTGCTGCAGCTGAACGCGCCGCATGAACGGCCCAATGGGGAATTCATCTTGCCAAACAATGGGAAAAGGGCGCATGTGGCAGCGGAAAAAACGCGAAAGACTCGCGACGAGGCAAAAAAACAAAAAAAAAACAATAGCGCGCGCGCGCCATCGGCTGATTGGAGTTGGGAATGTAAATCGAAATATTTAACGTTCAACGCCTACAAATAACGACAACAATGAATGATGGTGATGGGCTTGTTTATTTCAATGTTTAATGATGCTAATATAATTGACTGGAAGTCTGAGCTCTAGTGCGATAACTACGTATATGGCCATAATGTAAGACATTCCAGGCATCAATACCCCCTTGATAGTAAATGCCTTCCGATCGTATAGTCGCCTATTAGTAGATATATACCATTGAGATAGCCATCATATACACCTCTTGTAAACTTTTTGCGAACTCAGATAAATGTGGTAGAGGAACCTTGGGTTTACTGTGTCAGAGATTTTCCAATCATAGTACTATTCGGTACTCTTTTTTCATGTTTCAGAGGCCCTTTTCACAGCGCTTTGGTGATGAAGTGGTTCCAAGCGCACTCTCGCCATGGCTATTGAGCATGTCGTACTACATGCCAGTGAGCGCATAAACGTCCCATTCCAAACATTTGAACCCAAAGACACACAATGCACGCTCTGATCTGTGGTTCTTCTGTAGACCATTGTGCTGGCAGTAGATGGAAATATACTACCTGCGTTTCCTAGACGTTGTTCATGTATCTATTACTACTAGCAGCGCCGAGTGGCATACTCGAAGGCGTTCTAAGTTCAACGTTCAAAGAACAAGCATAGTGACATCCGATTGTATCACGACTCACGTAGTCTAGACCGACTCTGCGTATCATCGCTGCCGGGAGTCGCTCTATCGTGCACCGAGCTCTGTCAGGAACGTTTGAAATGTGATGAGAAGCCAGAGACTCTACCAGTCGTGCTTCTGACATGTCTGAGTGTCCTACTAGTGCTAGTAATGCAGAGATTTCCAAACCAAGTGATCTTATATCAAATATGATATACTATCTGGGTGCTCAGTGCGTTATAAGGCCTCCAAGCACTTGAGTTCTATTTTCAGCTGCCGAGGAGCCCATGTAGGCGATGACGTTATGCCTGATGCTCTGCATGCTTTGCGCGGTGCCATCAAATGATCCCTGCAATCCTCGGGCATTGAAATGGGTTAGGGCATTGATATAAAAAAAAAGCAAATACGGTACCGTTGGCACATATGGCGATCAAAAACGGATTTGAAAACGGCTCACTCGAGCATAAGTCGTAAGTGTCAAGGCACAAATTCGAATCCCTTGACTTATTTTGTATGCGTGTACTGTACACTAATGTGTACATTTAGAAATACTACATGCGGTCAACACACTTGTACCATGTAGCACATGGCACTGTCTTTTTTGCAGTACTTTTTCTACAAGCAATAACCTGTCACAAGTACTGCTACATGTAGCCATAACCTTTGTTCGTTAATACTTCTCCAAGTTCAACATTCTTTCAAATCCTGCAAACATGACATCTTCATGCCGTTCCATACCAGCGTCCTTTGTTCGTCGTTCTCAGTCCACTCGGTACTGTGCGCGGCACCTTGTCCGCGAAGCATCAAATCTTGGGTCAAATATAAACAAGCACTTTGCAAAAAAAAAGGTCTTGGCTCACATGAAACTCTGAATCCATTGCGGCAGCTCAGCACCCGTGAAATGAACGGGGATAAGAACAGCCCAAAACGGCGTGTGTCAAATTAAACTCGACAAATGTCTGGTTTCGGGGGCCGGCCGGCGCCTGCTCAAAACTAGTTTGTCTAGCGGGAAATGCGCACATGGAACCTTGAAACTGCAGTTGTATTCTCTGGCTGGCCCCGGCATTGAGCTTTGACTCTCTTGGAGCACCTAAACAAACAATTTAAGAGGGATCCCGAACTTGGAGAAAGCATTGAACTCGGCAAACTGGGTCATGCGTGCCGCGAAACTTGGTATGCTCGCACGGCCGCAGGTCGGATAGAAGCGAGAAGACATCTGGAGCCGAAGCTCAGGCAAACCCAAATATGGGGGCATGCACTTGTGCAGGGTTGGAAGTGCTTCAATGCTCAATCTGAAGCATAAACAACCAACAGCCTCCAACCAACAAACATGCGACACCAATCTCAATGCCGAGTTAAGCGAGTTTAAGCCAGACAAGGGATATAAGACTGAACTATGTGTGTCGTAGAACGACCACAATACATGTCTCGATTTGCTACTAAAGAATGGATTCGAATAAGCAAGAGCTATATATTTGAAGGTGACCAAAAAAATAATAGTAGTATTTTGCAACTCTCGCTTGATGTCACGAGCATACATATTGTGTGTGCTGCACTGACAAATAAATAAATATCGGCTCGCTGTTGACAGAAAGTACTTGACGACTGACTGCCACGAAGCTTGAAATTCCTTATCGCTGCTAGTTTAGTAGATGTGTGTATATGCATTTTATACTCTAACGCGTCCAACGTTTTAGGCAAATCATTCTCACAAGATCTCTCCAGCTGATGCGTTAAATGGAATTTCTCTTCTAAAACTCTGTACTAGTACATTTCCTTGTTTGAGTTTTATTTTGATCAATCTGATTATCGCCTTCCCCTGGACTTTCTAGTTACCTGCTCTCACCATAATCAAATTTAAGCTCTTTGCTTTTTCTTTTTTTTTTTGCATTGATACATTTTGCAATAAGCAGTGGCCAGCTATTCTATTCAATGCCTTATTTTCAAGCTTCAAATGTTATTCATGTAGTTTTGATGAATGAACGTAACTCGTTTTGAAAAAGTGAGAGCTAGCGCTCCAATATTTTGAGATTGTTTTTTTCCAAGATAGGAATAACCAAAAACCAGACAACCCAAAAAAGAACATTTGAAGTTAGAGAGAGTTCAATGCTGCTACTGCAGTTAGCATATCACCATATACATACACAGCTTACCAGCGTGAAATATTTAATACTACAATGCACTAAACGCAGTTTGTACTTGAGATCCTAGTAGACAATTCATAGTAGACAATTAATGCCTTGTATCGATCAGGAGATGACCTTCTCCTTCTTTCATATTTAAAATAGTTTGTAGGCATTGCAATCATCAGTCAATCTAAGGGCACTAGTGGAGGCAAAAGCACGCGTGCGCAGTACGTCCAGAGGTCAGTCAGCCTCGGCCCCGATTACAAGAGAAGAACAAACTGAGAAAGAGATAGAAATTGTTAAATCCTCTATTTCGCCCATGTCATATATTTCTTAGTACTGCACCAGTAGTTATAGCAGTGAACTAGGGTCTTCCCCTGGATAACGAGGCTCGTTAGCAACGATATGGGCTGACTGGTTCAAATGTTGGGATTAACGTATACACACACTGCTATTCCGCATCCCTCAATTAACTCAAATTTTTATGAATATCTAGTAATAATAGTTTGAAATGGTTTGAAGTAAAGCTGGTCTAGCACAGCATCGGAGTGCTGAACGAAGCACGCGTGAGATCTTGTTGTCTCCATGGCTTCACATGGTTCACGCACCTGGTGCATCGGTTCGTTTGCCCCTGACACTCAGTGTGTAGAGTTTACGGGTGTAGTCACATACGTGTACAGTACCTGTGCGTATTGGGCCAGCGCTAGCCTAATTGAAAAATTTAGCTTAGTTCACAACGGTCAACGGGTACGTATGAAGATTGATGAATCTTAGCATCAGGGGGACGTTTATTGGCCATATGTACGTAGATGAACGTTTGCTGTACTAGTTGCAAGTATATGTATCTCTGCACATAGTTAGCCTTCCATGTGTTAACGTTATTCAATTTCACGACACGGAGTTTTGTTTGTGACACAGGGCCAGCTTAAGACTACCACCACAGTGACATGGCGCCTGTTCTACAGCTGGGGTCTTTAAATTAAGGTTCTGCAAAGTAATACTACCAGGGCGTGCGGTCGGGGGTATGGGCTGCTCTACAACATTCAAACGTTACTATGATTCCACTACGGACTCGAGATAAACGTTAACGGCTTGACGGATGAGTGATCACAGTGGGCGCGCGCGCGGGTGTTGTCATGTTGCAACTTCAGTGGGACAATTCACCCCACCACGACACGATCGATGTCGTTGCACCTTGAGCGGTTAGTTACTCCGGATTGGGCCAAAACATTGAAAGCGAAAGAAAGAAGCGTACCATTTCTTTTAAAGCCCGAAAAAACATCAATTTCGAAATAATGAATACTACTATCAATAGTGTATACGTGTACAGGAATTCATATGATAAATTTGGATTTCAAATTGGGATTATAGAAAACTTATTTAAAAACATTTCAGGCTACATATGCAGTGTCTAGAAAAAACACCACACAAAAAGAAAAGCCAAAGAACTAATTATTTATTAATATTAAAAAAACAAATAAACAAAAAAAGTAAATATATAAAAATGTGGTATATTATGCATGAACATTACCACGTGTACCATTTCCATATATTCTCTGCGTACATATGTACATACTTTTTTTTGTTCACGGTACCACCACAGCGGTATTCAGACAGGTACATAGCTAGTATCAATGGCTGCGGGCGCCACAACGCTCAAGTGCTTCCAGTTATGCATGCATGCGTTTGTTGCTTTTGCTTTTTATCTTTACAGAGATAAAAAAATTTATATATCAGCCATATGCATCCCCAGATCGATATCCCCTTATAGTAGTGTGCTGGAATCAAAGCAAAAAAAGTCAAAAAAAAGTTCATTAGCGTCATCCCTCGCAGAGCTTAGCGCTCTCCTTTCTCATGCATAACACTCTCGTATAACCTTCATGTACTGCACATATACTGCTCATGTACTCGAATGCAATTCATAAAAAAGCAAAAACTTGAAGTTTGCAGAAAAAAGAAACAACAACACAAACTCCTTTTTTTTTTTCTCTTTGCTGTTTTTAGTTTGCCTTTTTCTTGTTCCTCTTTTTTTTTTTTTCTTCTTCTTTTTTCTCTTCTTCCTCATTATTTTCAATCATTCGGATTCAAACACCTCCACGTCGCCCTATTTGCCTTGCTGTTCGCCTCTCACTCCTCTCCCGCCCATATGGCATCTTCTCCGTGGCCTGCGCACTACTACGGTAATCAACCCCAGCACCACATCCCACCACCTCCACAGCCGACGCCTCCTCAGTCGTCCATGGCCTCGCTGTCTCCGCCATCTTCATCGCAAGCCATGCCTCACCCACCGCCACATCCTCAGTATCCTCCTATGGGAGCACCGGGACCTTACCAGCAAACGCCTCCTCTGCCTCCAGGCCAGTTCCCGATGCCTGCAAACGGCTACAGGCCACCGCCCCAATCACAGCAACAGCAATTCCCTCCCTATCAGCAGGGCCAACCTTCGCCCTCTATGCCCTACGCGCATCCTCCTCCTCCTTCACAACAGCAACAGCAACAGCAACAGCAACAGCAGCAGCAGCAGCAGCAATACTCTCCGTACACTCCTCGACAGCAGCAGCAGCAGCCTCTCCCTCCACAGTCTCAACCGCCTCAGCAGTACCCACCAGAGGGCTACCCGCAACATCCCGGTGCCCAAGCAGCACAGGGCGCGTTCCACGAGGGTTCTACATCTGGTGCTACACCCGCGGGTTCTACACCAGCGTTCTTACATAACCAGCAGTCTTATGGCGCACCCCCCGCCAGTGCACTAGTCCCGCCCGCCCTGAAACCTGACCCTAATGGCGACACGAAACCTGTAACGCTGCCCCCTATTTCTCAGCAGCAGCAGCAGCAGCCCATGCAGCAGCCACCGCAACAGCCAAATCCTCCCTACAGCTACTTCCAACCTCCACCGCAGGCATTCCACTCGCGAAACTCGAGCGTCGCTTCCACCCACGACACCGTGAACCCTGTGCCTGCTGCCCGCCCGTCCACCTCCCCAGCGCCTGCGTCGTACGCGAGAATGCGCAAGTCCTCCATCAACAACAACAACTCCAACAACAGTGTCAACACCCCCAACGGTACCGATCCACGCGCCTTCACTCCGCAGCAACAGGCTCCAGGCCAATCGCCAGCGTTCCCACACCCCACTACCTCGCCCGCCTCCAACAAACCGTACCCAGCCTCAGGCTCCCCGGCGCTAACTGCTACGTCGCCAAACAACACCAAGAAACGCCGCAAAAGAGCCCCTTCCACGTACGGGCCGCAGTCGAACCAAGACGAGACCAAGCAGACAAAAAAGAAGAAGCACCACAAGTCCGCCTCCTCAAAAGAATCACCCCTCGTGCCTACTAATCAAATGCTTGCACCCGGACAAACGGTCGCAGCACCTCCCACGCCCACGTCTGCTGGGTCCAAGCAATCGGCCGATCCAGAACAATCGGCAGTACCTGCTGAAAACTCGGTCCTCCAGTCGCTGGACCAGGCTACCCTCCAGACATGGTGCGCATTAGGCTCTCTTGCCAATTCAATGCAGTTGACTGAAAACGCGATCGGCTACTACGAAACCGCTCTGAATAAAGATCCGCGGTTTGTGCCTGCCTTGGTGGGCCTCGCAGGACTTTACAGAGACAATGAAAATTTCACCCGGGCCATTGAGTTTTATCATGCTGCTCTGACAATCGACAAGACAGTGGGCACGACTTGGGAAGCCCTGGCGCATTGCTTTTTAATGGCTGACAAGCTGCCTGATTCGTACTCCGCTTATCAGCAAGCTCTGGACCTTCTGCCCGATCCAAACGTCCCTAAGCTGTGGTATGGCATTGCTATTCTTTACGAAAGATGCTCAACTTACGAGCTCGCAAAGGAAGCTTTTCAACGCGTCTTGACTATTGACCCCAACTATGACAAGACGTCAGACATCTATTTCAGGCTGGGTATAATCTACAAGCACGAGCGCAATTACAGCCAGGCACTAGAATCTTTCAAACGCATTGTCAATACTCCTCCTCCTCCACTCTCTGAAATCGACATCTGGTTCCAAATTGGCCATGTACATGAGGTCCTTGAAGACTTTGAGTCTGCAAAACAAGCGTATGAACACATCCTTGCTGAAAACCCAGCACACGCCAAGGTCCTGCAACAGCTTGGCTGGCTGCATTTCCAACAGTATAGCAAGAATATGGAATTGAGGCAAGCTCAGCCGGATAACCCAAACCTTCCCAATAAGGAGTCGCAGGATGCTTTGCTGGAGCTCGCTATTGCCAGATTATCGCAGTCATTGGATTATGAGCCTGCCGATGGATACACTTGGTATCTTCTTGGTCGTTCTCTAATGCAACAGGAGCGCCACTCCCAGGCCTACACTGCATACCAACAAGCTGTCTACCGCGATGCGCAGAATCCGCGCTTTTGGTGCTCGATTGGCATTCTCTACCACCGAATCCAGCAGTACCGTGATGCTCTTGACGCCTACACCCGCGCCATTCGCCTTGCCCCTGACACTCTTGCTGAGCCGTGGTTCAATGCCGCCATCCTCTATGAGGTGTCCAACAATCAAACTCAGGACGCCATCTCGGCCGTTGAGAATGCAATCCGCGCCGACCCTCAGAACCCAATCTACGCTGCGCACCTCCGGGCGCTCGTGGCCAGCGCCGAAACAGCAAGAGCCGCGCAAGCACGCGGCGATATGGCCGCAGCCAACGCGCCCCTGGCTCCCACAATCTCCGAGGAGCTTCGCATCCCGCGCGAGCCGCCCGTGTCTGTCGACCGGCCGCTGCCCATCGCCGCCGCGCCCGAAAAGATCAACGGCGCGGTCAATCCCCTCCCGGGCGACCCTGCTGCCGGTGCGCCGCCGCCCCCTGCCAGCGTCAACCCCAACATGCCGCTCGGCCAAATGCAACTACCGCCCCAAGCGCCACCCCCTCAACAAGCCGGTCAGGCTGCGCTCCCTGGCGTTGTGGACAGCAATGGCCGACTCCAGCAGCTTCTGCCGGGTGCGCCGGGACAAATGAACTCGGCTCTGCCTGCAATTGCGCAGCCGCCGCCACCACCCTTTGCACAAGTGCCGCTCATGCCTGGCGGCATGCCTGTCGTCGCGGCGGTAGGCAGATAAGAAAAGAAAAAAAACGAAAAAAGATAACCAAGAAAGAGTGTGAGCGGAAAGAAGAGAGAAGACTTAAGACCAGAAACGACTTGTGTATTTTTTTTTTTTTTTTTTTTTTTGGAAAAGTAAAATGAAAGTAAAACGAAAGTGTACGCGCACACATGCTGGAAATATATATTATAATAGTCCATGAACAGAAATATAAATAATATCTGAAAAAAGAATTCTGGCTAGTTACTGCGTTGCAAGTATATATTCTTCATAAAAGGCACCACACTAAAATCTTGCAACGCCCCAGAACTCTTTGAACCACTGAAAACTAACTTTTTTGTTTTTCCGAACTTTAACTTGTGTCGCCTGGACCGCCGGCCAACGGCCTTGCGTTTCGCGAGTACTCTTTTTCTAACTTTAAATGTGCATCTAAGCGGTCCCTTCCAGCTAGCTCAGCACGTAGCTAGACTTACAAGATAAAACTAAGTAGTGCATGTATACTGTGAATGAAATTCAGCCGTAGCTGGGTGAGATCAAAGTTCAGCCGCAGGGATGTAACAACGCTAGGAAGTCACGGTTGGCTTGCAAACTTGAACTTCATGTTCATTTGGTTCAGGTCTGTCCTTCCAATTGTATAACAAAATAAAAAAAAAAAAAGAAAAAAAAAAAAAAGCATTTGAAAAAAGCCTAAGATTTTATATTATTATTATTATTACTTGTTATATGTCAACTGCGGTTTATGTACTTTATAGACGTTAGCAGCCAACCAGGATACCCAGGGGACCCGAGTACCTTAGCGGTGGTGCTGATTGTCTAAATGGCCTAGACGGTCTAGACCACATTTCCCCTCGAACCGGTTCATCAAAGGATCCCTCTGGGATCGGTGGGCGTTTATATATCATGAAATTTCAATTTTTGCACTAAAATAGTTTTGAAAGAAATGACTTCAGAACAAAAACACTAAAACTAAAAGTGGAATCAACAGCTATTTCAGTTGTGGATAGAGAGCTGTGGCTGATATAATAAAAAACTTGAACTGCTAAACAAACAATTGAAAGATACATAAGAATGAAATGATGAGTTCCTTTTTTTTTTTAACAGAGAGAGTGTGAGTGTAACAAGAAATGGAAAAAAGTGTACGTCTAGAGGTGGTGGAGGGTCATGATGAGGTAAGTTAAGAGAAGGTACTAGTACCTGGGGTGTTGGGGCGGCGGTGGAGGAGGAGGGTATATGTTACTATGGTGCTGTGAGTTCATATCGTTCATCTCATACGACCCGCCGCCGTACGAGTTGTAGCCTCCGCTACCGCCATTACCATATGTATTTGTTGTATAGGCCGAGGGCAGAGGCGGCGGCGCGTAGTTCGGGCCCTGGCCGAACCCGTAGTTGTTGCCCGAGTGTCCGTAGTTATTGGGGTTCGCCATGATGCTGTTACTGGGGTACTGCTGCTGCTGCTGCTGGGGCATGTACGGCGGAGGCACGTTGTAGGGCGGGGCGCCGGGGGGCTTGGCGACGACGACGCTTGTACCGTTTGGCGGGCGGCGGATGTAGCGCATGCACACAGAGAAGGCCCACAAAATGAGGAGCAACGCAACGATGGAGACGACAATGGCAATGACAACACCCTTATTGCGGGAAATCCAGGAGCCTATGTCACCAAGACCAGAGGAGTTGCTTCCGCCAATGCAGATACCTGTTCGGCACCTGCCAGAGCCCCTGCAGGGTGTTCCGTCCAGGAAGTTTTGGGAGGTGCTAATGCACATGTTGGAATAGGAGGGGTCAACGCAAGATAGGCGGCACGAGGAGTCATCATTGCAAGCTCGAGTGACGTTGATGATGCTGCCATCAATAGAGAGGGTGGTATTAGCAAGGAGCGTCACGCACTGCAAATCTCTCGAAGTACAGTGACCCGAAATACATGTCAGCCCAGAGTTGGAAGTCTGGTTGCTGAGCGTACAGGACTCGCCATCCGCTCTAGTCTGTTGACCAGGACAAACAGATGAGTTACCGGGGCAGTATCGATCGTAATCGCACGGTCCCGTCGAAGACCTGCAAATTGTGTCGCTCCCCGAAAACTTGCATCCACTGCAGCAAACTTCATTGGTGTCGTCGCACTCTGAGCCACTGGTAAACTTGCACGTCTTTGGATCGCAGCAAGTGTTCCCGGCACAATCGGCCTCTGAACCGCAGTCGCACTCTTCGCCTTCCTCCACAATGCCATTGCCGCACTCATTGGTCGTTACCAGGTTGACACCTGTATTTGAAGTCAAGCAAGTAGAGTTGACAGAGTTTCGCCCAATAGCTGAACAAATATTGCCCAGCGTGCACTGGCTGAAAGAGTCTTGGTTGGCGCCAGAAGACGGGTTCATGATGTATTGTCCATCCGCATTACAGGTTGAAGACGAAAGTACACAGCACTGCGACGAAGCTTGCAGGTTCTCAGAACAGGTGTCACTTGTACAGTCGTGCACTGCTCCAAAAGTGTGTCCCAATTCATGTGCATAAACTCTCCAGCCCATGGATGTCTTGGCCACAACATTTGTACCTGCCACATTAGAGGTTCCACTGGAGCTGGAGCTGGCTACACACGCCATACCCATCCAGGAGAGACCGACAACTGAACTTTGCGTGCAAGAAGTGACCAAAGACCACCCTGCAATCCCGTCGTGAGATCGTTCGCCTCGCCATTCAGAAAAGTACGATAGCCGGTTGCTCATGGCGTTGTTAGGGTCGACACTGCAATCATAATTCCATGTGATATTGCTGGCATTTGATGACGAAGGGCATGTCGTTTCATTTACGAGAACTAACGCAGAAACACCAAGAGTGATGTTAAAAGACGATTCATATACTTCAGACGCAGAGTTCACCATGTCAATGAGGTATTCGCGTGCAGCCGACGTGCTGTTGAATGTCTGCAAAAAGTTGCAGTCGCCTGCAATGCCAACCAAAGCAATCTGGCGTCTGTCGGGGCATCCAGAGGTATCGCCGATGGTGGACGCCAAATTAGTACCGGACGAAAAACCCGAATCTCCTGTATCGTTAGTACCGCCGGATCGCTTCTCAAACAAGACTTGCTGATTCAGATTGAAAACCTCGGGGTCGTAGCAGGGTGAGGTTTCGTCGAGCTTGTCGCAATTGTCCGAATTTTTGGGACCAAGATCATGCTTGGTGGCACGACGCAGTAGCGAAGTATACGATACATCGTCTTCTAATAAATCGAAATTTTTGTACATGGTAGGATGCATGTCAGCGTCCCTCCATACGACAAGGTTGTTTTCAGGCAACACATGCTCTATCCCCTTCAAGAGCTGTCGTTCATGCTGGTAAATTTCGGGCGAAGAGCTCCGTGACAAAGCGCTAAAGATTTCGGCACGACTGATATGGTAGATGGCGGGTGGGATGCCTAGGCCCTCTTCGTCGTCGACTTTCCATGCGCCTTCTACTTGGGGGTGTTCTTGGTCCCTTGTTACCACGATCCGTGCCCAGCCGACAAGCTTGTAGCTGAATTTGATGTTGCCAGTCTCCGGGACTAGCTGAGCTACTCGGCGATATGCCTTACCCTTGAATGCACGCATGGAGTTTTCGTCTCCCATGAAATCTGGGTGCGGAACCATGTTGCCAGCACTGTCGAGTGTGTACACATTGGTGGAAGTTTGTATCAAATCTGTATTGGGCTCCAGCACTAACTTGAACTGCTGAACGTCTTGAGGGTACTCCAGAGAGGAGTTGCGGCTAAGGTAGTGAAGAAGTCTTTCAGACTGCATGGAGTAAGCATAGGCCGGGTTGCGAACAGGGGAGCCGTCTGCCCAAGTGAAACCTGAATCCACTTCATCATCGTTGGCGTTGTCGTAGTTGTTGATGAAGGGGAAGGATGGAAACAATGACGTTAAGGATTTAAGTCTTTTGGCGGCATTTGGGTCGGAGAGTGCCAGCCATCTTCGTTCGATGTTGTTGTAGTTACGAGTAGACGGGATCTCTATCGTCAAGGAGAAACGCGAGTCAGGCGAGACCTTATGGTCGGGGGTGTGGATGGTGATGTTGGACACGTGCGAAATGTAGGTAAGAGGAGCACTTCGTCCAAGAGACGTTGCGAGCGAGACTGTTGCGAGCGTCAGCAGTAGCAGCAGGTGGGAGAGCAGAGCATGCGGAGTAGCGCAACATGACTGCCTCCAAAGTCTTTGCGCCATGGTCGAAGAGGAAGCACGGAGGGGTGGGGAGCGCAAGGATTCGATATAGCAGGGATGAGCGAAAGATATATCAAAAGGCTCCAAAAGGGCTCTGAAAGAGTTGGGAATCAGTGCCGCAGAGGGTTCTGAGACGTCAGTGAAATAAAGTTGTGCCTATAAATATCTACGGAGTTTGGAAGATGCTAGACACGTTTGAAGGGCCGAGGGAGCATGACACTGCGCAGTGTATTTGGGCTTGAAGCTTTGCTGTACAACGTAAACGAGCGCAGAGAGGCAGAACAGCGTTGGTAGTCGGAGGGAATGGTGGCGATGTGGATGGAGAAGAAGAGGTTGAGCCAGTTGCGAGTATTAGAAATACATGAATTCACAGTACGTCGTAGCCTACTAAGTGCCAGTGTGCACAGTCAAGTTTCAAGTGCGTGAAGCCAGCAGTTTTTTTACGTACAAGCGGCGGGCGCAGATTCTGCAGAGCTGCCGCCAAGACACGAAAGGCGCAAAGTGGCAGAGGAGAGGTTACGCATGTTACGCAAATTACGCAGGATATTTAAGAAACGCAATTTACACAATTAATGCAAATACTCTGGGCAAGGGCATTCCTGAAACGGACACTTGCAGTTTCACATTTGAAAGCCCAATTACGTAATCATTGGATTTTGAAAGAAAAAAGCGCTGAGTCGGAGTAACCGGGGCCCGGATAGGCCCTAGCCAGCGCACGTCCCACTCCCACCACAGGCCAGTGGCTGTTGTTTTGTTATTACGGCGGGCGAGCGGTGGGAGTTTGCCCAGCGTCTGAGAAACTTTCAAGGTTCAACGGTCAACCCTCCGCCACCAACTTTGTGCTGCTCCTCTCACGACTAAACCTTCTCGCCAAGACCTCACGACTCCTCTCGTCTCCCTCGGCTCTCCTACCGCGACTGTAACTTGTTCAACCTCCCTCTGTGCACCGCCCGACGACTCTCCAGCCGTGACTCCTCTCCCTTACTACACCACTATTTCACTCACTCGCCACACTGATCGCTTTCGTTACTTCCCGAAGCTTTCTCTAGGTTACGCTGTGACTCGCCGATTTATTTAATTACCTCCACCCAGACTTCTCAGTCCTTTTTCATTTCTCCTTTCCCTCCAACTCAGACAAATGCTTTACTGCCTTCTCTTATAGGTGCGTTACCTTTACGTTGAACCTCTCTCTTTGCCTCTCCGTGCTAACTCCTTCAGTGCACACCTTGACCTTGTCATGCTTGTGATATTATTCTTTCTCGTCGAGACTGTGCTGGCTGCCGCCTTTCAGCACATTCACCCCGGCTCCATACCCAGCTACGTTATAGATCACGCGCCTGTTGTGTACTTATATGCCGAAGAGCGCTACCTGCCGTACTCAATCAAGTCCTATGTCACAAACCTCTTTGCGCAAGATGCAGATGGGAACAACATCACCGGCCCGCTAACAATACAAGACCTCGAATATATTGGTAAAAAGACCAAAGCGTCCTACGACGACATATACTTGACCTCCTTGACCGATTTCAATGCCGACCCGGATTGGGTTACTGGAAGGTACAATGTGCCCGAAATTGAGACCGGTAGACTCAAGCATGCCCCAGCAGTGCTGATCGTGGTCGACAAGGGGGGCGGCTGGGTCGATGCCTTTTGGTTCTACTTTTATTCCTTCAACCTTGGCCCCTTTGTCATGGGAGCTGGCCCTTATGGCAATCACGTTGGTGACTGGGAACATTCCCTAGTTCGCTTTTACAATGGAGAACCCCAGATCGTGTGGATGTCTGCACATGGAGGTGGTGCAGCCTACAAATTCAACACCATGGAAATGTACGATAGAGGCAGCACCAAGCGGCCAGTGCTTTTCAGCGCTAGAGGCACTCATGCAAATTACGCAACCGTTGGCCAGCATTCTCATGATATTCCTTATTACATGCTCTCCGACTTTACCGATCGTGGGCCACTGTGGGATCCAGCTCAAAACTACTTGGCTTATACTTACGACGGAACCAAGGTCACATTTGCAAACGGATCTAGTCCAGGCCGTGAGGAGAGATATGGCAACTGGCTCGAGTTTCTCGGGCATTGGGGTGATAAAAAGCTGCCAAACTCGGATCGTCGCCAAAAGTACTCACCGTTTGAGTGGAAGTATATTGACGGACCCCTTGGGCCTCTGGCCAAGAACCTCATGCGGTATAATGTCTGTCAGCGCTCTAAATGGTGGAACTTAGTGGGAACTTGCCAAATCCGCCGCACTCTCAAACACGGCGAAGGAATCGAAGCTGAGGGTGGAGGATGCGCGACATCCTTTGACAATGTGCGACCGCACGTTCTTAGCTTGTTGCTAAGAGTCATCACCTGGAGAGGCTGGGGATGCACTTTCATTGATCGGATGTTTGGCTGATCTGAAAGCGCTTCTCGTCTGTACCATTTGATTCAGTTTCTTTTTTTTATTTATTTTGTCCCTAGAATTAATTTTATAATATTGCTTTCATAGATTTCCTCTAATCTTTACTATACATGGATCTCTCAGAATCAATTGAAACAGGTTGAAATTGGCTGTAGACCTTGGCATGGGTCTTGAAATAGATAATAAATAATGTATTTTTTTTTACACTTCAATGTCGTTATAGAAGAGTGCTAAAGCTCGAGAACGGAAATATCCCACCAGCTCAGACTGATTTGGATAATACTCTTTTTTTAATTCTCGTTTTTATCGCCTCCATCGTTTAGCTTTCTGTCTCCAAAGGCTACACGGTATTTCTCGGGTACGCGGCCTCGCTTGGTCCAGTGTCTCATCCACCGGTCATCGCAATCGCCAGGGATCCAGCAGCCCGCAAAATGGACGGCGAGGTCTCCCTTGCTGTACCCGTCCCACAAGTCGTCGCTAATGTACGAGTTGAGCATCCGCTGCGGAATAATGCCCACGTGCTCGCGAACGAGCCGGTGGTTGATGTTGAGGTGGCCCAGCGTGTCTTGCTCGCGGAACCGGAACTCCTGGTCAATGAAGATGGGGTCGGCCCAGTAGTCGAGCAGCATGGTCACGAAGGAGCTGCGCTTGATGAAGAATGAGCCGGCGTTGAGACCGAAAAAGTCTTGCGTGATGAGGAGGTCGATTTGGCCAACGTCGGCGTACTCGTAGTCCTCGAATTCAACGTTGTCCAGTTTGGGCTTGGCGGCGTTCGAAGGCAGAGGCTCGTCGGGGTTGTAGCCGGTCCGGATGTCGCTGTACTCGGCAAAGGAAGGGTGCTTCAGAGGCCGGCCGTACGACAGGCGCTTCTTCATGGCCTCGGGATTGAGGACGTACCGGGCAAGGTCAATCTCGGGGTTCATGATGATCATGTCGAGATCCATCCACCATATCCATTCGACGTCCGGGTGCTCCTCCAACGCCAGCTCGATGGCCTTCAGCTTGCCCCATACGGGGTGTATCAGCTTCATGTCGAACCTCGAGATGTTAATAAACTTGTAGACGTAGTTATGGTAGTTGCAGTACTCGCGGCGATTGGCTTCAGCCATGGTCAGGACGTCCTTGATTTCCGAATTGGCGCCGTTGCCGTCACTCGCCGTCAGAACCATGACCTTTCGTCCCGCCGGCTCCACCGTCTCGCTTACATTCCACAGACCCAGATCCAGCTCGAACTCCTCTTGGTCCCTGATTGAAATCTCGCGTTCCAGGATCTTGAGGCTGTTCTGCTTTATCTCCTTCAACTTGCTCTCCTCGTCGTTCCGGATCTTGTCAATCTCCTTCTGCGCGCTTTCCAGCTTCTTCTTTTTCTCCTTTTCTTCCTCGCTTAGAGACTCGTCGACATCTTCATCTCTCTTCCTGAGGCGAAGGCCCGTCTCCGTAATCTCCTCCATGTCGCTTTTCATGGATTCCTCCAAGCCCTTCATCGCGTTTGCCATGTCTCCCTTCTTGTCCGCGCAGTCCATATCACCCTTGTCGACATATCCCGCGTAGCTGTGCACGCTTTTCCCACGCTGGCCAGCCGTGAACATTGTCGAGCACGTATACATGAGTAGAGGCAAGAGCGTTGAGGACACTATCAGTGCAATCGCGATCCACGCCAGCAGTCTCCTATTTTGCGAAACCGGTTTGTGCTCGCCTGCCTCAATATCCTCACTGTCATCCTTAGGAATAAGCGGGTCAGCCTGCTCCGTGTAAGGTGGAGGCACTGCCTCCAGCTCGTACTCTTTTTTGTTCATGTTTCAAAAATAAACCGAATCCACGATTCAAGTTGTATATCGTTTTCAGCAAACGAGGTCCTGATATACCAGTTACAGCCAAGAAGGAGAATTCCAAAAATTTGTAGGTCTCATAATATATATTACCCATAGCCCTTTTTAGAGCGAATTCCGTATACATACGGGTGTTAATTTTTTTTTTTTTTGAACATGGTAGCCTTTACTTTTGTCTCTTTGTGGAGTGTTTAAGCACCCAAGTTGCTCATGATGATCATACAATCAAGCGCGCTCCCGCCTGTATATATGCCGCCTTAATTATGTGCACCTTGTGGTGGCCAGCGTCCCATTGGCCCACCCACCAGGGGACCCACTTTAAATTCTTCAAAGTTCCAAGCTGTAAATTCTTATTGTGCGGTTCGCCAAGACTTTTAGAGACTGAATATAGGGGCCATGTCCTTCTAGCCGGCCAGAATCGCCGTCTCTCTAGATAGGTGTTCGCCGCGAGTCTGCCACAGTATGGCTGGCTAACTGAGTCCGCGCTAGGCTAGTAGTGCAAGGAGAACGCGTACGTCGTGGGGGCGTACCAAGCAAGGTACCTCAGGTCTCCTCATTGGCAGCGAGGATTCGAATATCATGTTGAGCACTTGAGTGCCGGCGCGCGCTACAAAAAATAACAACAATCAATAGTGTTACAGCCAACGCCAGTTGAAGTCCTTGATCTGTACAGATTGATGTTCAGGTAGATCCGAAATTCTATCCCTTGGCGCCGGCCGGCAAAGCGTGAATGGCCAAAAAACCCAAATATTTTAGCTTGAGACAGCCTTTATTATAAGCCAAACAAGGAAAGCAGGCAACAAGGCTGGCCTGATTAGCAGCCTAGCAACCTTATTCAAAGACAATAATCAAAAACGTGCTGAAAATTACACAGTACCTGGTAATAAGTAAGCATTATCACGCATTATACACGCAGTAGAAGCAGAAAAGATCCATATAAATAAGAATACTTGTCAGTACATTTTGTTTTAGATAGTGACTAATATCATAACTTCTATGACATAACATGCATCTAAACTTGAAATCTAGTTTTTTTTCCATGCATGTGGAATTACTGTATCATTTTCTTTCTGGTAGTTGTAGCAGACTGGCTAAAATTTATGCTAATTAACAAGAACTTTGCTTTAAGAATAGCTTCCATTAGTTACAGAGCACAATACCAAATTTATAGACAGTATAGTCCTTGGATCATGAATATGCTACTCTGACGTAACCGTAACTAAAACTCCAAAGCGCAATTTCGAGCCCTGTCAAGATCTGATAATCCCCATACACTAGATTATCTCATCTCCACGCTTGTACGCGCTTTCTCGATGTACTTGGCTGATTTCTTGGCATGTTTTTTATTTGCCATAAAATATTAAACCGTTTAGAAAATAAAAGTACATAGAAATCAATCATGGCAGAACACCCTCTTCTCTCCAAGCTTACTTGCTAATGTTGCTGGCATTAATAACAAACATCAGCAACTCACCTTTTTATACTGACGCTCTAACAGCTGCAGTTGGGATATCGATTACCTCAGAACAGATAAAAGGGCAGGAATAAAAAGCTACCTGCTGTTGCCAATGAAGTTTAGTTTATACCTTCTTGGTTTCACAAATTTGACTCTTACATGCACGAACTGCTGATGATAGAACAACTTTCATCTGTAAATCCTGTCTTTGAACCGTCGGACCCTTTCTAACTATCTATATAGGTCTCTGCAGCCGAAACGAGAAGCATTGCTCCGTACCGTAACCTTAGGTGCATGCGCTTTATACACTGATTGATAGTTTTAGCATGTCTTTCATCAATACCCAATTTTTTGATCAGCTTGTAGGTGGAATTTAGTTAGATTTTTAATTCTTTATAGACCAGTCTGTGTTGCACGTTATCGAAAGCAACCAGGTAATCATTTCAGGAGAACCCATGAATCTTCCTAATTTCTCTAATAAGCTCAGCATCTTTTTCCTAGTGCTAGCCTCTCATGGCTTCCAGTTCTAGTTAGTATCCACAGCATGTTATACTGTTATTGATCTGTTGTGTACGTGTATATACGTACATGTACATGTACGTACTTGAATATGGTGTGCCCATATCCTTTCATAATTACAGATACTAAAAATAAAGTTAAACACCTTACTGCATGGCATTCTCATAGCCAGGGAATTCGCAAGCAACTGGCATTGGCTGCCAAATAAACTTGGATATGACAATCCAAGGTGTACAAAGATATTTCACTATCACCATATATTACTAAATACTCACTATCACTGTATTCATGTTAACAAAATTTTCAAGTTCACAATCACAACCTCACAGCAATTTTTAAACGGCTGGAGTTGCGTACGCACGTTCGACTGACTTTGCCTGCCCATCTTGAGAGAGTTCAGAAAGCGAGTGGTTATCTGACTTGGCAGACGAGGAAGCAGGGGGGAAGAAATTAGAAACACGCTGCTTGATCCTTCTGTCCCTGAGGCAAGATAACGTAACGTAAATCATTAAAGGCACCGCGGCAGTGACAATCGAAATGGCGCCGAGCCCGATGAAGGCAGAAGAGGGACCCTTGATGGTGACGCCGGGGGTGAAAAAACAGCTTTGCACCATTGACTTGAGCCGCCGGTGCACCGCGAATGAAGAGCCAAAGGCGTTGGCGGTAAGGTTGACGTTGATGACGCCAAGGACCACTTCCCACCATCCGAACTGGATCTCGTGGGAAGAGCCCGTGAATAGAAACCAAAGCGCGCTGAGGAGCTCAAACCCGAAAAAGATGCTGCCTGTGATGTAGATCGCAGTTGCAGCGCGAGTGCTGTATTTGAGGGATGACAAGTCGTCCCCAAGGCAGTCGTGGTGGAGGCCAAATTCTCGCTCGACGTCGTACCAGAACGGAACAGAGTAATTGTGGCACGTGTAGATACTATCGTCCCTTATGCAGTAGGAATTGAGATTAACAATGATATTGTTTGCGGCTGGCTGGCTGGCTTGGTCAAGCTGTTCTCTAGCCTCGACGGCACTTTGAGCTAATTCGAATTGTGTAATTCTCATTGAGCTTAAAGCCGCACCGGGCGCACCAGGAAGCAGAAGTATAATGCTTGAGAGCATCCCAAGCAGGGCCAGGATGACCAGAAGCACGTTGATTTGTTTCCCGCGAAGAAATTGGCTGTGGCAGTTCATGTTGGCTATTTTCAAGATTCTGATGATGAACTTATGGTTCCATTTAGAGGTTCGTGTAAAGTAGGGCGCTTCGCCCGTTTATATATCGCGAAGTGCCGTTGGCTTTGACCACTAGCGGGTTCATCGTGATGCTTAGCACATGTGCACTATCCATGAATCGCACACAGTCGGTGAACATTGATAATACGAAGCTCAAGCTTACGCAACTTTTGAGCGTACCACACGTCAGGTCTTGCCAAGAATTAGGAGAGGCCCTGTACTTTCGTCGTATCGAAAGTGCGTTATCATACTGATCATCGTCATTATGGCGCCCGGAAAGGCGTACGTAGAGTTGCAGGGTGTAGATGTATCCAGCCTTTTCAGACCCTTTGCTTCGATAGTAACTCTAGTAACAAAAACTAACAAGGCTGTGCACAAGCCGTACAACGTTTTGTACTGTCGCTGTGGAAGTCGCCGTGACATCATCTGCAAACGTCACATTATCGGCTTGGCCTAGTACTACTCAGCTATAGTTTGTCCCGGGAGGTATCACGGCCTATAGAGTTTGTTGAGAGTCGACAGGAACGCTTCAACGATAATTCCCCACGTGAGGCTGCCTTGTACTAAGTTGGGCTGGCCAACTTTACAGTGTAAAGGGGAGGCTTCGTACAGATCGATACCGCAATCAGTTGATCTTTAAGCGGAACAACTACTGTACCTGTCCACTATTCTGTATTAAGGTGGCCGTGTTCGTGGGGTAGTGCAAAATGTACGGTACCTGTACGCGGTGTAAATACGAACGCTCTTTGTTTGAACTTGAATGATGATACGACATATACAGCTTACCAGGAAGTTTATCACTGCCTACAGCTGTATGGCCTTGAATCATTTGATTCTCGAAGACCCGAAAGACCAAGGCGCCGTGCTGTGCAAGCCACTCAAACGGTGAACTCGTTTGGGCCAGAAAGTTCCAGCCGCACGTGGAACATTCTAGTGACGTCACGGGACTATCTAGAAAAGTCTACAAAAAACTCGATGATTCGTGCATATTCTTCCTAATTTGGGAATTTGCCTATAAGGTGAGACCCAAAATCACTAATTTCTCCAGATTTTTTACTTCATTTTTCTTGTATTGTCAATTATTGTCAATCAATTAACCAACAATCAGTACTACTACACGTTACAACAATCGAATTAACACAATGTTCGCAAATATGTTTACGCAGCCAACCTACTTTGGTGACTCCCCATTCTACAGCCAGGGTAGAAGAAAGCAACAACAAGACCAGCAGCCAAGGTTTGCTCGTAACAACTTCTTCGGAGATTTCGAAGACGTCTATGCAGATCCTTGGGAACAAGAAGCTCTGCGACGCAAACGACAAGCTCAGCAGAACGAGGCCTTAAGACGCAAAAAGCTTGCTCAGCAAGAGAGCCAGCGTAAAGCGTTGAGACTCAAACAAGAAGCGGAGCACCGACAAGCGTTGCAGGAGCAGAAAGAGCGCGAAGAATACATGCGGCAGCTGAACATGGCCCGCACGCGTCGGGGCCAGTGGCGACCTCCATATGCCTATGTTCCAGACTCGAGGTCAGGAACTGAGGACGAGGAGGTTGAGGATACGTCGTCAGTGAAGACACAGCCTCGTACTATTCCGGTTGCTGAGGAAGATAAGACGGCGTGTACAAGCACTTCATCTGAGTCCAGCAGCAGTGAAGACGAGTACGACACAGCCTCCGAGCCCGAAGAAGAGGAAGAAGCAGTACCGGCCCCAAAACCAACCATCGCTGCCCATTCGCAACCCGCCACTGCCACTGCCACTGCTGAGCCCCTGGCTGCCAAACTCCATGAATTCCAAGCCAAACTCGAAAACAGCATCGCCACATATACCCGGATCAAGAACGCCAGTTCCTCCTCATCTGGCTCATCCTCCGACGAAGAATCCCGAAACACATACAATTCCCGTGTCAAGGTTCTGCAGCGCACCCAGATCGAGATCGAGAAACTGTACGAGCAACTCGACAGCCTAGAGGCTCCAAAGTCCGAAGAGCTCAGGCGGCTAAAGCACAAGCTCACGGGCCGCGCCGTCAACTTTGCGGATAAGGTCGATGAGCTTAGGAACGAGCTGAAGGATAGAATGTCGGCACTTGATCAAAGGCTGAGAAAAGTTACGCTAGAGGACGCTGAAGATGAATCCGAGTAAAAGGAAAAAAAAAACAATCAAGCTTTGCATTATGATTATTGTTAGATTATTATGTTTTAATGAATATCAATTGATATGTTTCCATATTATTTTCATTACACGATTCATTACATTCACCCTATTTTGAAAACTCGTAAAACTACTGTTATGTGCATGTGCCATTATCCATTCATCAATAAACGATGATCAGGAAGAATCTTATTCCAAGACAATTGCAACCAAACTCGAGCTCACAAAAAAAAAAAAAAAAAAAAAAACTTGGATTAAATTTCAACTACATGACTCAAGAGTTACAAATGCCATAATATTGTTAGGTGTGCATTTGAACGGGTTCAACTTAAGTACGGCCCTCAACTTGCTTAAAAGATCGTACTCCCTGCGTACACACTATGTATACTACATAAATTACATAAACCAAATGAAACGGCTATGATTCGGTCGAGTTTCAAATGTTTTCACCAACGAGTCGCTTCGTTTTGGGTTACTCATATGTGAGATTCAAACGTTTGTTGAGACTGGCGATGCGTTTCTCTGAGAGATCGCTGCATTCTACATAAATGGCTGGTAGATCTAGGTCTCTGCGTAAGAGAATCTATGTGTATATAGTTCGCATCGGCCCTCATGGCATGTAAACGTCTAGTTTCACGGGACAGAAACAACAGTACGTCGTCAAGGCTGGCAAATTGTGGTTTGCGCCATAAAGCCAAATTAAACCCTTGTCTGCTCAATACATGCATAGAAAAAAGCTGCGACTCTATTACAGGACACATGTGCATACTTCTATTCAACTAACTAGCATCCTCCACCATCACCACCGCCGCTGTTTCCTCCGCCATCACCACCACTTCCTCCTCCATCGCCGCATCCTCCATTGCCGCTATCGTCTTTCCGGCGGTTTTTTCTGTACCGGTACTGGTAATACCATCGCCCATCCTCTGAGAATGCAGCCATCATGACCGACAATATCAGTATGACTAGCGATATAACTACCAAGCCAACAGTCACAATGTTGAGTGCAAGCTGCCCCTTGTTCACTCTCACGTAGGGTTCGAAGCAGTGGAAAAACCCATTCTTGACGGGTTTGTGTAGACTCACGATCCCAGAAAGACTGTTAACCAGCATGGCAAAGGTGGGGATGCTTAGCAGCAGAGAAATGAGTCTGTACCATCGGCGGGGTTTTTCGGTGTTGGCTATGAAAATTCCGAAATTCCAAAAGAGGAGCAGAAACAGAAAAACAAGAGACGCAAGGTATTGATTGTTGAGACGGTGGGTTGTGCGTGTTAGCTTTTCTTGACAACGGCGCACGCATGTGTGGTTAATTCCAAATTGCGCTTGATAGTTGAACGCAAATGCCAGGGAGTGGTTGTAGCAAGTAAGGCTCGAGTAGTCAATTCTAAGGGTATCCGAGACGTTTCTGCTGTTGTTGTTGTTGTCTGCAATGTTATAGATATAATCGTCGGACTGGTAGCTGGCGGTGCAATAGGAGTTGAGGTAAAGCAGAAATACTCTTGCGTCTGGTTGGCTGACTGGCGGAGAAATGTCTTGTCGCGCCTGTATGGCCAGATCTGAGAGCTGGATGTTTGCGAATTCAAAACGCGGCACAGCGTAACTCGGGGTCCCAGCAATGAGCAAGAGGATGGCGCCGCCTGCTGCCACGGCGGAAAGTATTTGCAGCAGCACTATCGGTATCAGCGTGCGCCTGTCCGTTATCCGCACAGCTGCAGGCTCGTAGGGCTCCCGTGGCTCCGCACTTAGGGGCTGGTAGTGCTCCGGCTGGCAGTGCTGGGAGTACGGCTGGGGTTGGTACTGCTCATGATACATGTGGATGTAATTTGAAAACCTGCCGCAAATGTTCGTTGTAAGCGTACGTTAGTTCGTTAAGGTAAAAAATGGGTGACGAGATGCTACACTCGTGGAGGAGGAGGAGAGGTCTACAGATTTATATTTACTTGTACTACACTAACCACCGGGCTGAGCTGTGGATTCCTCGTGGGGTTGAGAGGGTCCCAGAAGACGTTAAAGAGCAGCAGCATTGGTCGGGGTGCAGGGTGCCAAGGTGTTTGAGGGTCAGGCTGGCAGGGGAGCCAAGCGCACGTTTTTATTTTTCTCCATCAGTTCTGGCCACTGATCACCAAACTCTTTTTCCAACTTTAATTAGTTGCAAGTGCGCGCGCGCCCATTGGCTGGGTTAAGCGAGCGTCGCTAAGCTTAGCTCAAGTGCTATCAATAGCACTGAGTGCTTTCAAACACTCGACTTGGACTTGTGGAGGCCGCGATAGGTTGGATTATTCTCTATGAGGGCCCCGTCTAAGTCACGTGATATAAAGATTACTACACACTTACTCAGCACATTGGCCCTTGCCCAGTTGTTACCCCCTACATGTTGTGCCGCTTGGGAGTCGACCTCTGGAATTCCAAATTCCAGTATTTCTCGGCCGAATTCAGGCAAAAACACCAAAAAAAAGGCTTAGCTAATACTTTTTTTTTCTGGGCTGACATCTAGACTGCCTCCCCCCAAAATGGGACGCATAAGCCAAAAAGTTCTGGACTTTCGCACTCATTTCCGCGCATTTGAATTCAAATTTTCACCTTTGCGGCTTTTCCCGCGTCTCGCCCCGGCCGCTCTGAAATTCCAACAAAACGAAACTGAAATTCCCAATGGCCCGCCCGCCTGGCCAATCAGCGGCGTAACAAATATCAGCGACTGAAAATTTCAACCCATCCGAGTGCCGTGAATTGACTGCCCAAGGAGAGCCCTGGCAGAGGATAAAACTCGAATGATCTGTCAATTAATTCGAGTTCTTTTTTTTTTTTTTTTCCCTCTTCTTCTTCTTCTTCTTCATAATACAACCGTCGTTAACTATTCTCTTGTTCGTTTTACACTGTTCTGTTGTCTGCGCTTCTTCATCGTCTCATACCACCCTTTATAAATGTCGCTCACAGAAGTTATCGCTCCAGCCCCAGCTATGCTGTTCCAGGAAAGAGCTTTCCCATCCAGCTCCTTCTTGCTCAGCAAGCAAGCTCAGGCAGGTCTCTCTGCCAGCCATGAGTCCGCCCCTGCCAAGAACAAGACCAAGCAGGACGTCTCTGCTCCTGCCCACAATGTCTCCAAGACTGAGAAGGAAAACTCGCCCGAGAAGGACCCTAACATGATCATCTACAACGACTTTGTTCGCTCTGGCCTCGATAAGTCTGAAACCATTACTGTGGGTGGCCGCAAGTCTGCTCTCGCTGTTGTCCAGTCCAAGAGCATTGCCGAGACCCTCTACACTGTGAACCCGGCCAAGAGCTTCCCCGTTGTCGCCTTGTCGACTTTGGGCGACAAGGTTCTCTCAAAGCCATTGTACTCCTTTGGTGGAAAGAGTCTGTGGACCAAGGAACTGGAAACCCTTCTCATGTATGACCTGGAGGGACTTCCTAAGCTTGACATGATTGTCCATTCGCTCAAGGATATGCCCACTGCTCTGCCAGAGGGCTTCACTCTTGGCGCCATCACCAAGCGCGAAGATCCCAGAGACGCTCTTATCATGAAGAAGGGCTCTCCTTACACCGAGCTCTGCGATCTCCCCCACGGCGCCGTGGTCGGCACGTCTTCCATCCGCCGCTCAGCTCAGCTCAAGCGCAACTACCCCCACCTCAAGTTTGAATCCATCCGAGGAAACGTCCAGACCCGCCTGGCCAAGCTCGATGACCCCCACGGCCCCTTCACCTGCATCATTCTGGCTGTCGCCGGCCTTGTCCGCGTCGGCCTGGGCCACCGCATCACCACGCGCCTCAACGCGCCCGACATGTACTACGCCGTGGGCCAGGGCGCGCTCGGAATCGAAATCAGAACCGGCGACGAGAAGGTCATGAAAATGCTGGCAAAGATTAACCACAAGGAGTCGTACCTAAGGTGTCTCTGTGAACGTGCTCTCATGCGCACTTTGGAGGGAGGCTGCTCGGTGCCCATTGGCGTCCACACGTCTTTTGTGGGCGAGACACTCAAGTTCAAGGCAATTGTCGTCAGCGTGGAGGGCGACGAGGCCGTAGAGGCTGCTCTGGAAGCGACCGTCACCACGGCCTGCGAGGCCGAGGACCTTGGTAAGCTCATGGCTGCCAAGCTGATTGACATGGGCGCAAAGGACATTCTTGATGCCATTCACCTCGATGCTATCCACTAAACCCGGACCACATTCTCTTTCCCTCCACATTTTTGCATATTTTCCCTTTTTTTCATGACATTTCTAATCGGCGTTCTGATTTATTTTTTATAGACGGCTGCTTGCTAGCCAATTGCATATTTATTAATACAAATCATTCACAACCAATTCCCCAGCTTGCCCATGTTTTGGCTCCAGGTGTCTGTAGGCACTTTGCCACGGTTGTAACTGTACAAAAGTTTGACTAGATGTTGAGTTCCAAAAAGTACTTGAGCAAGTGCTCCGGCTGCTCCTTCAGCTGGCTGCGTAACACCAACCTCGCCGCCTCTTTTTGGCTCGCTGCTGCTGCTGTTGTTCTTTGGCTGGCGGCAGGGACCCGCCGTACCCTGGCCACCGCTGCCGCCTGGCCCCCGGTCCTGGGGCTCTGCTGCTGTTGTTGCTGCCTGCGCAGGCCCCACCGGCCATGACACCTCGACACCGTGTAGAGCAGGTCCTTGACGCGGGCGCGGCTGAGGATGCGGGGCATGAAGCGCGAGCGGCCACCACTCCGGCGGCGACGCAGGTGAGGCCGGCTCGGCAAGTGCTCGTGGTGTTGGTGGTGATTTGGCATTGGAGGAGAGGCCAAGCTGGCGGCCGTGGTCTGTGAGGCCTGATATATACCAAGTGACTTTGTCATAGCGAAGAACTGTTTATAGAGAGAGAAAGAGAGGGAGAGCTCAAGTAAAAAAAAAATAAAAAAAAGAATCAACGAAGAGGAGAAAGCACAAGTTGGTTGATCTTGGGTTCTAGTACTTGTATATTAGCATTGGATCTTGGCACTCATTTCTGAAGAACTTTGAATACTTATGCGAAAGAGAAAGTGTAAATAAGGTCTTTGTACTGAAATGACAACCGCAGTTTGAAGGTGTCTTTTGTGCAATATTGTATTTAGCGTGCAAAATACAAAGCGAATGATTATGAACCTAGTGCATGCAAAACTTGTGATACGCCAAAACCGGGACCTGGGATCACAAAGTTGACGACGCATGTTGACTAAACCACAACGATTTCATTGAGATAAAAATCCAAAACCAACAACTTTTATATAAAAAAAATGTAGAGTAAGTAAAATGAAGTATTCTTAGTTAATTCATTTTTGGAAAAGGTGGGCCACACGAGAATCGTACAGTACAACAACCAAAAGTTGAATAGAAAATAAGCATCCAGAGTTGCAACAACGTACTAGTTACTTTACTCAATATTTATATGACAACCAGAAAAAACTAGCCCAACAGCACCTCTAGCTATAACTACTTAAAACACAAATTAAGAGACACAGGTTTCTCTGCTTCAGAGCTTTGTAACGGACTGGTTGACGGACTAAACCCAGGTTATGGTTGCGTCCGAACCACTGTTTAGTGTACACATGTAGTCCAAAATGCCTAACGTTCTTTTAATTCTCAAACTCTTGTAGCGATTAACGAGTCTGTGTAAGAACTAAAACCTCAAGGTTTATTCTAAATTCACAAAAAAAAAACTGTTCAGAAAACAGTTGAGTTCAAGTTGACGACCATGATACTAGGTCTATGTTTTCTAATTTGCGTACATAAGAGTTAATACAACCAGCATACGTTGGATCTTTTAAAAATAAAACACTTTTAAAAAGGTGTTGAGCTGGGCATTATTATACTGTCAGTTATACGTGTATATAATTACTACACTTTGCAATCCAATGAAGGAAAAACTAATACAAAAAAAATTAAAACAAATCAAAAGAGAGGGAAAGCTGTTTGTTTGTGGGGGAGGCAACTAGACATGAGGATAGGGAAGAAGAAGTAGGAGGAGGAGGAAAAGGAAAAAAAAAATTAAGCCTAGTTTTACTAAACAAAACAGCAAAAGCGCACTCTCTAGCAAAGTTTATGCAAAAAGCTCTAATTCCTCAAACACAAAAGGCTTGTAATCCGCATCAACAATCGCACCGTACTCGTGCAGATCGGTGTCCTGCTTCAACTTGCCCTTCTTGTCCTTCTCAAATGCGCTGCCGCCGAGGTAGCCAAACTTGTTGACAAGCGTCTCGACGGCCTTTTTGCTGGCCTTGGCAGAAACGAGAATCGAGGTGTTGATGAAGTTGGGCGGGAGTCCGTAACGTAGGACGGCCTCCACAAAGATGTGAATGGCCTTGAGGTGGACCCAGTTGCTGAGAATGTCGCTGTAGGCGGCGTGTGTCAGGCGAACCACGTCCGCCCACAGCTTGCGTTCCAGCTCGCTGGCGACCTGCTGCTCAGCACGCATATCCGCCATCAGCTCCTCGCTGTACTTGAACTCGCGCGGAGTCCACTTGTGCTCACGCGCTTTTAGGGTGAACTCGGGAATGTACTTCTTGAAGATGGTCGTGGAGAAAAGAGTATACTCCTCGTCAGATGAAATGGCCTGGGCGGAACGAGGCACAACCATGGGGACCAGGGTTTCGTAGGTGGAGAGGTACTCCTTGGCGAGAGACTTGGGGACAGCGACAAGAACGGTCGCGAGGTACTCGGACTCCTGGACAAAGTGCTCGCGACGAACAACGTCGTGCAAAGAACGAACAGACAAGTTGCCGCTAGCAAGTTAGATGAGCGATACACTTCAAGGGAGTTGCACTTACGTTTGCTTTCTATCGACGGCAGCAAGGTTAGTCTTGGCGCTGGTGTAGTTGCTGAATGTTGTTCTCACGTCGGTGTCGAGACTGAATGTATCACTGGAGAGAAGCCCGACGAGTTCAGGGATCGATTTGTCAATTCTGTACTTGCTAGAAATCCAATTGAAGTTCTTGACGTAATCCTGAGGAGATTCTAGAGAGTTAGGCCAATTCCAAGGCACACTTGTCAAAACTACTCACTTCCATTGATCTTCTTTGCGGCTTGGATCTTTGCGGCATTGCCGTCATAGACGGTGTCAATGATGTCGTTCAATTTGGCGACAACCCCGTGGAACTGCGCATCTAGCTTGGCAAGCTCCTCGCTCTGCTGGACCAGGGCATCCAGAGTGCCAATCTTGAACACAGGCACATTGAAGGCGCCAATGTCGGTAGCAGGCACGCCGAGGTTCTCGGTGTACCAGCTCTCCAGCTGGGTCTCTGGGTCACCGCCGGAAGGTGCCGCACTAGCGGGGAGGGAGACAAGATAAAACAGGTTTCCAGAAGACATTTGCAGAATGGCGTGTAGAATCTCTCTTGAACCGTCCTTTGAGATTGCGAGTTCGAGGGGGGGGATTTAGGGATTTAAATGTTTCGGGGTTTCTTTATTCAAACTAGAGGGCCCTTAGGAGGTTTTGGCGTCTTCGTTTCTTTGAGCAGCATTTTGGGTAGGGGTTCTCCGCGGTACAACAGGGCACTGCGAATACGTAGGCACAAGCGACTTTCTATTCCTCCCAAATCTGAAAAATTTCCCTCTGGCTTAATCGAAATACTGGGAGAAAAAAAAAAAAAGTTTGGTGGAACTTGTAGTTGAAAAGCGACAAGAACAAGTAAAAACCACACTTGCCAATCCACAATTTGCCAAAAAAGCATCTAACCCGCCCTCTCGCTACACATTTAAAAAAATGAGCAAGACACTGGAGGTATGAAGCAAAACTCTCTGCTGTTACGGGTGCGTGAGGAAGGCATGCTAACGCTGGGGCTAGGAGCGATTAAAATCGCATTCGAGTGCTTTCGACGGCCTACTTTCGCTGATCCCGGCCAAGTACTACTACGACGACGATACCAAGACACAATGGAACCGCAAGAAGCAAAGTAAAGAGCAGGCGAAGGTGGTGCGCAGGACAAAGTTCGACCCAGAGAGCCTGTCAACCGCTGGCGAGGTCCACAAAGAACGGACAGCGGGCGCCAAGCCAAGTGTATTACCAACGCGCGAAATCATACAAAAGAGAATCGAAGAGCAGGATGCTGAGGAAGGCGTTCCGGTTGAGAACGGGCATGCGGAGGGCGAGCGAGCAGAGGGTAGTGCAAATGAGGAGGAGGTGGAAGAGGAGGAGGAACACGAAAGCGACGAGGGCGAGAAGGAAAAGATTACAATGATGTATGACGATGAGGGCAACGTAGTGGACCAGGAAATGGAAGAGCGCAGCAAGGCGCGGCGGAAAAACGGGGAGCCCAAGAACAAGCCGGACCCGCAGCGGATCCAGGCGCTGCGCGCCAAGCTGGCCGCGCGGATACAAGAGCTACGAGAAAAGCGCAAGGCGCCGGGCACATCTGTAAGGGGAGCGCCGCTAAACCGGGAAGCGATTCTCGAGGCGCGCCGGGAGCGCGGCAAGACCAATAAAGAAAAACAGCAGCAACAGCAACAGCAACAGCAACAAAACCAACAAGAGCAACAAGAGCAACAGCTGCTCAAGCGGAAACGCGATGAGGAGCAGGACGACCTGGCGGACGAAAACTCGGACGACGAGGACAAGGGGTCCGCGGTGGCAGCCAAGATGGTGGAACCCGCTTTAGCGCCCAAGACGGCCGAGCAACTCGAGCACGACGACAAGAAAGCGGCTCGCAAGCTGCAAAAGAAGAACAAGAAGAAGGAGCGCCAGGACTCGTTCAGCAAGGGGGGACGACCAAGGAAAGAAGATCACTCTGCATCAGCATCAGCGGCCAGAAGCAAGGCCACGACCAAGATCAAAAACAAAAAAGCAGTCAAGAAGAGAGCCGGGTTTGAAGGTCGCCGGTCAACGAGCAGCAGCAGCAGCAGCAAAAAGGCTAAAAAGAACTAGGCATTCACGTATATTCATTTATTTAATATTACATTTCAGAGCGATCAAGAGCGAAAGGGAGAGGGAGGGTGAGTGTGTGTATAGGAGAGTGAGGGAGGGAGTGAGTGAGTGAGTAAGAGAGAAAGACAAGAAGGTTAAGCACCGTTCTGTTGCTTTTTGTACCAGATTTCCTCTGCTTCACGAATACAAGTGTTGTTGGCCTTCATCTTGTTCATGGTCTCAATGTACTCATCGTACGGGTCCGAGTCATTTACAATGCCACCGCCGGCCTGGAGGTATGCCACGCCGTCCTTGACCACCATGGTTCTTAGGGCAATACAAGTATCCATAGAATTCTTGTCATAACCCCAGTTACCAACAGCGCCGGCATAAACACCACGACGCTCATTCTCCAGGTCTGCGATCAGTTCCATTGCCCGAACCTTTGGCGCACCAGAGACGGTGCCAGCAGGGAAGATGGATCTAAAGGCGTCAAATCGCGTCTTGTCCTTGCGTAGTACACCCGACACCTGCGACACCAGGTGTGTCACGTGAGAAAAGCGCTCGAGGGTCAAAAGGCGGTCCACAGAAGTAGTAAGTGGGTCACAAACACGGTTGATATCATTACGGGCGAGATCAACCAGCATGACATGCTCGGCGCGGTCCTTGGCGGAGTTTTCGAGCTGATGGGCCAACGCATTGTCTTCTTCCAAAGTCTTTCCTCGGGGGACGGTACCTGCGATGGGATGCGTAATGATCCTGCCCTTGTCGGACTTGACCAGAAGTTCAGGGGAGGCGCCGACGATTTGGAAGTCAAGATAATCAAGGTAGAACAGGTAAGGCGAAGGGTTTACCGTACGCAGGTGGCGGTAAATGTTGAAAGGATGCAAAGAAGTCGGTCTTGCGATACGTTGCGAGGGAACGGCCTGGATAATGTCACCCTTCAAGATGTGTTTCTTGAGCGTTTTGACGTGGTTCTCGTAGCCTTCCTGCCCAATGTTGGAAGTAAACTCTGCATTCAGCGTGATAGGAGGTTGAGGAGGGTGATAATCGCTGCCGTTTTCTAGAATGTCGGCAATAGATTGGATCAAAGCAGAGCCTTCGGCGTATCGCTTTTCGAGGGTTCCTTCGGGGTCGCTGGCCGTGGGGAGGTGAATGTTGTGGATGATTTGAATCTTTTGAAAGACGTGATCAAAAGCAATGACGGTGTCAAAGATCATTAGTGCCGCCTCTGGAAGTAGCAGAGGATCCTTCTGGTTCTCTCGTCTCGTCTTTGGCTCAAAGTATCGCACACAGTCATAGCCAATGTATCCGATAGCGCCACCGGAGAGAGCGGGGATGGACGGCAGCTGGACTTGAGTGAATTTCGAAAGGTGGGCTTCAAGCTTTTCGAGTGGATCTACATCAGGACCGTGACCGTTTCCAGTGACAATCATCTTTTTCGGGCCCGAGCCAATGAAAGAGTATCTTCCGAGGTTTTCGCCTCCAATCGCCGACTCTAGCAGGAAGGAACCCTTGGCGGGGTTTTCGGTGTCGCCGGGTCTCGCGATTCTCAGGTAAGCCGAATGGGGGGTGATGTCGAGGGCCGGCAGGAAGGCGTGGATCGGATAGAGGTTTGCCTCGACTTCCTGGGGCGTGTTGACATACGTCTTGATGGTGTCGAGAGAGGGCTGGACTTGTCTGGCCATGATTGGAGGTTGAGAGGGCGTGAAGGCAAAGGGTGTGGACTCGCTTTGTGGAGGAAGCAGATGGAGAAGCGAGAGGTTGAATTTTTCAATGGCGCGGAAGAACGACGGGGGCAAGGGTTGCCTGTTTAGTGAGTCAATGGGCATTTGAGGAGGATGAGTCAAGGATGAGTCAACGGATGAGGGTCGACTGCGTAGCGAGGAGTGTGGCTGTAGTGCGATGTATGGACATTGGTGAGTGAGAAGTGAGTGAGAAGTGATCGAGGCAGTTGGTGGTCTAAAGTCTTTGAGTTCTTAGATCTCGAGTGACTGTTGATGGCTGTTGGCTATGGGCCGTTGACCGCTGGCTGTTGGAACCGAGACCAAAAGTGCGTCGGGATGCTGTCTCGTTGATTCAGCTGCTTATAGTAGATTATGCAATTACATTACATAACATTACTTAGATAATACACTTATATAATTCTGTCAAACTTATTATGTAACGCTGTTCTAGTGCCCAGCGAGTAGCTAGCAGATGCCACTCCATTCAGCAAGTGAACCGTTCGAAGGCAGAGTGATAAGCCATACATCAGTAACAGCGGCCAACTAAACGCACGGAAGAAGTGAACACAGTTTTGAAGGTGCTGGATTTGTAATTTTATTGTATTCTTGATGTGAAAGTTTGATATTATTTCTTATTGAGCATTGTAGCCGGTTGACGGACGGAACAAGAATACATGTATCTCTCTAACAACATCGCTAACTGAATCTCAGTGCCCACATAGCTAGTGCTCTGTGGTGACCAGTTGACTTCAAATGTTGTTGACTCAAGGATTCTGTGCTCCGCTTTTCACTTGCCATATGGAACTTCAAATGTTCAGTACTGGAGACCTAAAACGTATACTAATCACGTGATGCGTACGATCCTCGAGTGTCAGACTTTGAACTTTCCCCTGCAGATCCCTAGCCCTTAACCGCATGGCGCCCTGATGTCATCGACCAGACGGGAAACTTTTCAATTCCGGCGCCTCTTCGTGGCCAAAAAACACAAGAACGAAAAAAAAAAACAGAAAAGGCTCAAGGTCTTGCAATCAATGTCTTTCATACTGAAAAGACTCAAGTGTGCTTGAGTGCTACTAGTGAAAGATATCAAGGCTTCATGAATCCATGTGTCTGTACTGTTGACGCTCTTTTCGGCCGCGCTTTCACCATACATTAAACCCCGTATACGGTACTATCCAAGTTACCAGCTAAAACAGCCGGAAAAAGGGCTTTGAGACCCATTTTCAGCGCTTTTGGTCGCTTGTGTCTCTTTTTGTCTCTTTTTGTTCCGCTCACACGCAGCGCTCTTGCCAGAATATTTTATTATTTTTAACATTTGAACGCTGAGGATTCTTTGAACTCCAAACATTCGAGCGTTGTGGGTTTCTGAAACACCAAAAATCCTTTTGTGCTCTGTGCCAATGCGCAGCTGTGCTCAGTGGATTCCTTTTTTTTTTTTTTTTTTTTTTCTTCTTCCCTATACGGTTTACTTTCATGCTTTTTTTTTTCTTTCCTTTTTTTGATTTTAATATTATTTTACTTTTTTTTTACTTTTCTACTACCCTCCACTTCTTCCTCAATCCAACAATTTACTCCTTCTCCTTTACCCTCAACACTTCAACCATCACCAAGTTAAACCTAGATTCTCACACACCTCCGTCTTCCTCTGACTCGCTGGTCGACAACGAGATAGCGCGTACCTTTTCTCCTCCAACAACTCGGTTCCAAACAAACTACTTCGCTGATACTTTAGTGCATAGCAGAAACGGCCCCCCCTTTATACCGCACCACTTGAACAAAGAACTTCAGCCAGGTCACTCGCCCATCAGCCACTTTACGATTTTTTCAACAACCCCCTACTCGTCTACGCAGCGACACCATCCGTAGACCTTCCAAATAATGTCGTCAACACATACTGCCTCCAGGAATTCATCGTCCTTTTCGCTGGCAAATATATTCAGCAACCCGTTCACGCTCTCAACATTATCCATTTGTACAGTACGTTAAAATATCGGTTGGCTATTGTTCATTCTAACCTGTTGTAGATTGGCTGGGTGCTAGCATTAATAGGATCCATTACATCGTCCAGAAACCTTTCGAAATTCCCCGTCTTTACTTGGTGGGGTCTGGCATGCCAGTTCCTCATTGTTGTCATGGTTTTATACGTCAGTGGCACGAATAACATCAATCCCTACCGGTTGATCATCCTAGCAGCACTAGCTACTACCACTGTTTACACTACAAACTCCACAAACAACTTTGTATACTTTACGTCGCCCTCCACCGCCGCGGCCGCCGCGGGCTACATCCTGCTCTCCATCATCAACATCATATGGATGTTTTATTACGGCACGACGGAAGAAGTCAAGCTCCACGCCCTCATTGACAAGTACTCGGGACACAAGCCGACCTTCTACGCCTCGGCAAGCCATCAGGTCGAATCCATGGTCGGCCGTACTGGCGGCGACCCCTTCCTCACGCGCAACAGCCACAACCCGCGCATGACCATGACAAGCCGCAATAACAACCAGATGGGTCCCCAGTCTCAGCAGTTGAACAGCAGCATGGGCGGACAAGCCGACCTCTCCGGGTACCCTCAGACCTTCATGGCCGCTCCCCTCGGCGCTTTTGAGAACTCAAGCACCATCAACCACAAGCAGCAGCAGGCCGGAGGTGACGCAGGATACCTGAAATCCCACGAGAGCGTCGGCGACGTCAGCGTGTCGGACGTTCCTGCAACCCCAACCGTCTACCCGTACCGCGCGCGGGCCGTCTACTCCTACTCGGCCAACCCCGCGGACGCGAACGAAATCTCGTTTGAAAAGGGAGAGATTCTGGAGGTAAGCGACATCAGCGGCAAGTGGTGGCAGGCGCGGCGCGTCAACGGACAGGTTGGCATCTGCCCAAGCAACTACGTGGTGCTGGAAAAGGACATTTAAGTTTTTTTTTTCCCTCGGCAGCGGGGTTGAAAAATGAGAAAGAAAGGAAACGAGGTCAAAACATTCCAGCATGAGATCGATCGTAGTTCCCAAACATGGCATTGATATGAAGTGAAACATTGCAAGGCTCCATAACACAAAAAAAAGAACCTTGAAACAAGGTCAACAAGGTTAAAGTTGAGCTCAGATCCTATGTCTTCCATGCTGAAGGGAAATAAAATAATTAAAAAAAAAAAAAAAAAAAAGAAGAAAAGAAAAAAAATAATTTTGTACGGTAGGATCCTGCTAGCTGCTATTACAACTCACATTCTCCATTTTTTTTTTTTTTTTTTTTATAAATGTTAGTTAAATAGCCTATATGATATATTCAAAGTTGATATTAATGCTCTCAAGTTTTATAAGGTCTTTTTGGGGTACTCGCTTCGAAAGCAAATTGCGATACTTTTGTTCTTGAAAAGGCTTTGTTGATTACATAGATCAATGCCCTTGTGCTTTCGGTATAGTGGTGCTCGCAGGAACAAGGCACATTGAACTTTCATTCCACATGGAAAGTGCTACTAACTATGTACTGCAGTAGTAGCCAGTGCTAGCTAGCACTCTGAGCGTACGCGTAACGGCGACACCTGACCACAAGCAACGTTACCAAGGGTGAAAAACCGTGGCCGTGACAAATATTTGAAGTACTACTAGTATTATGTAGCTAGCTATATACAAAAATCTGAACTTTATTATGGAGTACCTTACTTAGTTCAAAGTTACTTGCAAGCTTAGGGCGACAAGCTGGCAAACTCGGAGTCTGAGATTTGTGATACGCATACATGTACTGTACATACCTGTTCAAATTGGCAAGTTCTATAGTATGATGCTCGTAACACTTTACAGTACCGGGCCAGGGGTCTGCCCTGAAAAGCAGCACTTGAGAGCAGGTCTGCGCTTCCAAATATTCAAATGTTGGTTAATTTATATAATAATAATAATGGTAAAATGTCTGTTATGCTTAAGCTAGCTCAAGCTTCAAAATACATGTACTGTATGAATAGAATTCAAAATAAAACAAGACAGAAACAAAAAAAAAATCTCCTGCTTTTACAGGTTTGCCCAGTTTTCCAGGCCAGGGCCAGCTGGTACGTCTGTGACCGGTCACTTAAGCAAGCACCAATCTGTAAGTGGCGACTTCAAACGCGCGCAGCGAGATTGCAACCTTGGAGCCTCCGTCGACAGCCTTGACGGGCAGTTCCTCCAGGTCATCCTCGAGCAAGTTGGTGCGGAAGGCCTTCTTGATTGGGACCTTGCTCTCGAGGAAACCCCGCGCCTTGCCGCCGAGCGACTCGTAGACGCGCAGGATGACGCTTTCGCCCGTCTCGCGCACGGGCAGGTCGCCGCGCGACACGTTCGCGTCGTCTTCGAACCGCTTGATGTTGGACAGGATGAGCCCGGCGTCGCCCGTGAGCCCGAACGTGTGCAGGAACGCCTCGCTGGAGGCCAGCTCCGCGGCGTTGCGCGGAACGTAGAAGGCCTCGAGCGGGTGGTTGAAGTTGTACGCCGCGCGCACCGTGTTCTGGTTGACGGGGCCCGCGTGGGGCAGCAGGGCGTATCGGAACACATGCACGCCCATGTCGGCGTGGGCGTCGGGGGCCTTGGGGGCGCGGACCAGCGATAGACGCATCACATTGCCATGGATGCTATACCCGTACTTGCAGTCGTTCAGCAAACTGACACCGTAGGTGTAGTCGGACAGGTCGCCCCACTTGTGCGCGCACACTTCGAACTTGGCAACGTCCCAGGACGTGTTGTAGTGCGTCGGTCTCTTGACAATACCAAACTGAGTTTCGTACGACGCCGTCTCAGCGTGCACGTCCACAGGAAATTCAACCTTGAGGAACTTGCAGTCCTCGTGCCAGTCGATTTCACAGCCAAACTCAAGCAATGACACATCAGGGACATTGGATCCCTCAGCAGGCTTGCTGTATGCATCAAGGGAGATACGTGTAGTGATGCTGCTCTTGTCGCTGATGCGCTGGGTGATTTCTACTTCACCACGAAGAGGGCCGTCGTGAATAATACGAGCAGTGCCAGGCTCCAGGTAAGAGCCTGTATCAAGCGAGTAAAGCTCAGTGTCCCACGCCTGCCAGTTCAGTGGCTGGTCATCAAACAGCACGAACTTGTTACCAGGACCGGTCAGCACCTCACGGTCGTTCTCAACGTCGTAAAGCCTGGTCACATGCCCACCCTCGATAGTTGCACTCAGCTTGCCATTCTCCATAACAATAACACCCTTCTTGACTTCCTTGACGGTAACCTTGGTAGCTGCTTCAATGGAGGCAACGGGCTTGGCAACTCCTAGTCCTTCGGCGGTAACTAGAACAAGGCCATCTTCTCCAGAAGATTGGGCAACAAGTCCATCAGTATGTGCAGACTTAACCTTGATCAACTCTGATCTGCCCCACGGCATGGAGTTTACAGAGACGATCTGCGAGTCAGCTTCTGCGTACGCGGAGATGCCCAAAGCCTTTAGGGCCGCCCGACTCAACTGTTCAGAGCGCTCAAAAACGTGCTTGTAAATCTTCAGTGCGTCTTCGTATACCATGCCAATACTCGAACCAGGGAGCACATCATGGAACTGGTTAAGAAGAACATCCTCCCAAAGATCATCTATTTCTTTCTTGGGGTATTTGTAGGTCTTGTTCTTGAGCGAAGCCATAGTTGCAATAAACTCGAGATCATGAAGAATAATCTCAGACCGGCGGTTGCCCTTCTTAGTCTCGCTCTGCGAGGTGTAAGTACCACGGTGAAACTCAAAGTAGAGCTCGCCATTCCAACTGACAAGCTTCTTGCCATGGTCTGTGGCCTTTTCAATGTTGTCATAGAAATCGTCAACCGTATTACCAAGATGAATACGAGGAAGTTCGCCTACCGTATCAGACAGACCACGGCATCTACGAAGCTTTTCCATCATCTCCACAGTAGGACCGCCGCCACCATCACCATGGCCGAAGAGTAGCATACCAGATTGTGTAGTATCCAAGTTTTTGTGCTGACGCAGGGATCTAGAAACGTCGCCCAGATTGGCCAGAGCAGTGTAAGTATCATCAGGAGGCATGTGGCAGATAACTTGAGAGCCGTCAAGAGCAACCCAGTTGAAAGTAGTATTGGGGAAATTGTTGATGTTGTTCCAAGAAAGCTTTTGAGTCAAAAAGCGGTCCATCTCAGCGCCCCGGCATAGCTGAGGAATCTGCGCAGAATAGCCAAAGGTGTCTGGCAACCAAAAGGTTCTGGAACGCTTGCCAAAGTGATACTCAAAAAAGCGCTGACCGGAAAGGAACTGTCTGACGATGGCCTCACCTGTAGGCATATTAGTGTCATTTTCAACCCATGATCCTCCAATAGGAATAAATGTGCCTTCTTTGACAGCAGCTTTCACTTTTTCAAAAATATCAGGGTAGTCCTCATAGAGCCACTTGAATTGCTGGGCCTGCGAGGTCACAAACTTGTACTCTGGGTACTTTTTGATCAAGTCTAATTGGGTAGACCACGAACGGCCAATCTTGCGGCGTGTTTCAGCGTAAGGCCATAACCAAGCAGTATCGATGTGGCAGTTGCCAAATCCTTCTACCACTGCCGGAACCTTGGAGTCGTAAACCTTGTGCGAGTCAATGGCTGTACCCAAAAACTCTTGTGCAATCTTACGTCCTGCAAGGATAGTCTCGTCGGGGTTGGCAGGGTCGAAAACGTCCATGATGCGGTTGGCAACCTCTCGCGCCTTGTGCTTTTGCCAGGAGTTCTGGGGAAACTCCCTGGCGGCGTCTCCAATCACCCAAAAGTCCATATGGAGAGCTCTAGCATTCAGGTTAGGCCAAACGAGATCAGCAGAGACCAGCTCGAACCATCTGTTGTCGTCTGGAGGTTGAATGTTATTGTTCGGGTCGGCGTTACCAAACATGCCGTTGCAAGAAGTCTCAATGTAAAACTGGTGCCATTCACCATCTCTCCATTCAGTGGGCACGTCCCATTCACGGCGCTCTTCGCCGGAGAGTCCTACAAGGGCCTCGCCATCCTCATTGAAAATGAGACCTTCATTGCCTAAATCCCAGCGGAAGAGCACAGAGTCAGCATCCTTCCACTCCTTGGGGACCTTGATGTTAACTCTGAACCAGTGAGTGGACCAAGAGGGGCCAAAGGACTCTCCCTTTTCGGTTGGACGCCACTTGGCTGAGCTCATGGCCTCTTTGAAAAGAGGGCGCTTGAGATTGGGCACTGAATAAACCTCGAGCTTGACACTGGCGGTAGTTCCAATTACGTGGCGGTCGTAAAAGTGAGGGAGGTTGATTTTTTCATATTCGCCGGTTGCAGTGAAGATTCTGAGTCGGTTTTCGTAAATTGACTGAACTTTCTTACCCACAGGGTGCTCATTGAGCAAAGGGTAGCCGCGTTTCATTGTGAAGATGTTGGAGAATGATTGTGAAGAGGATGGAATTGAGCAAACTCTGGGTGTTGAAAAATAAATGGCTGGCCAGCAAGCTGCTTTGGTTAAGCTTTATTAATTTCTAGGGTGTCAAAAGCTTGTCTACAGATTCACTGCCACTGTAAGCTGTTTTGGGTTCAGAGGCTGTAACTGGCCAGCGTATTTGTCAGACCAGCGTAGTATACAACGGTCTTACTCAGTGGCAGTCGTTGTGAAACGTGGGGTATGTACAAGACAAAGAAGGAAGCGCTTTTCAGCTTCAGCGGCATTGGATGTATGCGTTAGGGACTGGCTCTTGATGGGCCTACCAAATAGCTCTGAGAGCAACTGCCATTCGGTCGCCGGGAAGTTATCCATAGACTGAATACATATGTTGCTGATCATTCAAGCAGTCAAGCAAGAAGCTTATGACTTTGCCTTATCTACAGCAGACGCCATGGGCAAATCTGCGAGATTCACGCTAGCAGGGCAGCTTATGTGGAATACGTGACAGTATCAAAGGAAGCATGGCTATCTCAGTTCCCCGCCTGAAAAAAAAGCCAAGATATGGATCAATTCATTCAAACAGAACTGTGGCTCATATACGAGATACGCCCAACGCTCAAGGCTTCATGATATGCAATTGGAGCTTCAGTACAATGCGCGCTCTACTGGAATGTTTTTGGTGCTGTGTAGGAGGCAGCATCCGACAGAAGCCAAATCCTTTTGATGGAAATCGCAAAAATCTTTTCTCCGATGACAGGAAGTCCCGGAACAAAACCCAAAAACGCACATGTACTCAAATGTATGGAAATGCATGGACAAAACCGAAGACCATATTTTTATGACTATTATAACTTGGGTCTTGAAATTTCCCGCACTTGAATATATAAACTCATCCGCCTTACTTTTTGTCTGCTACACGCTCTCTCCATCTTCTATTCCTCAGTTTTTCTTCCTTTCATACTTACAATGGAACAAAACAAATGGTTTACTTCCCCAAACAAGGGTAGACATCCTCGTCCGGTCCCTGTGTTCAGATCAGAGTCGGGCGTCTCGACCCCTCTAGTACTCCCCGATGTGTACACTGAACCTCCCCACAGATTTCCTGGATTGGACACCCAACAGAGCTCGACCGGCGTCATTTGGACCACGGAACGCGCTGCTGAGAAGGGCTTTACTATGGATGACCCCACCTGGGCTAACTTGGGTCAGGGTGCTCCCGAAGTGGGCGAAATTGAAGGATGCCCCTCCAAACCTGATACCATCAACGTCAACTTTCACACCAGAGAATATGCTCCTACCGTGGGTGTGAAGGAACTGAGAGAAGCTGTGGCCAATCTCTACAACGACAACTTCAGACAAGGTAAAACCAGCAAGTACACCTACGAGAATGTATGCATTGTGCCCGGCGGTCGTGCGGGTTTGATCAGAATCGCCTCCATCCTCAGTGATTGTTATCTTTCTTTCTTCTTCCCTGATTACACCGCCTACGCTGAAATGTTGGCTCTGTTCAAGAACTTTGCTCCGATTCCTGTGCCTCTCGATGAAAACGATAGTTATCAAGTCCATCTCGACATTATCGAGCGTGAGCTTCAGCGTGGTGTTACTGCCATGCTTTCTTCGAACCCCAGAAATCCTACTGGCCAGTGCATGCGCGGAGCTGATCTCAGACGTCTGCAAGACATGTGCCGCGAGCGATGCTTACTTATCATGGATGAGTTTTACGCCCGTTACAATTATGCAACTGGTTGCGATGGTTCTAGTGTATCATCTGCGGCCAATATCCATGATGTCAACAAAGATCCCGTGCTGATTCTGGATGGCTTAACCAAAGCATTCAGACTTCCCGGTTGGAGAATCTGTTGGATTCTTGGACCCAAAGAGTACATCAACGCCTTGGGAAGCGCTGGCTCTTATCTGGATGGTGGCTCAAACGTGCCATTCCAAATCGCTGCGATCCCTCTTCTTGAGCCTCGCCGTGTGCTAGGTGAAATGAAGGCTCTTCAAAAGCACTTCATGGCCAAACGTGACTACTGCATTGCTCGTCTCGAAGCCATTGGAATCAAATTCAGGAAAATCCCCGACTCCACTTTCTATCTGTGGCTTGATCTTAGTACTCTTCCCGGCAAGATCAAGACTGCACTAGGCTTTTTCCAGGAGTGTCTCAAGGAGAAAGTTATTGTTGTGCCTGGCATCTTTTTCGACTTGAACCCCTTGGCTAGAAGAGAACTGCACGACTCCCCAATGTACCACTTTGTGAGACTCAGTTACGGTCCTGACATGGTCAACTTGAAACTGGGCTTGGACGGTATTCAAAAGGTTGTCGAACGGTATCGCGTTGCTCACCAGGCGAGCAAGGCAATCTTACCGCAGCGCTAATCAGTCAGGTAAGCAGCAGGGACTATGTGTTTTTGTAACTTTTTGTTTCATTATTCCGGATCAGTTTTTTTTTCTTTCTTCAAGTGGCGTTTTTATCTAGTAGAGTGTCGTAAAATCCCTCTGAAATGGAGGCCGAAACGAGATCTGTACAAATTTCTCAACCACCTTTTGGCACACCAAGCATGCACTCAAAATGAATAAATAAATATCTTTCTATAGGTCTGTCTTCTATATGTATCTAATATCTACCACGTCCATTCTAAGCATCCATATCGTTGAGTCCAAGATCCTCATTCTGTTCATTTGTGCGCTCGTAGTCGATAATGTCCATGTTGGGATCTGGGTCTGGGGCGTAGACATTCTGAATATACGACGCCGCGAGGGGGTCTGTCATGATCAACGTAAACTCGGTCTTGCCTTCAATAGCATCTTGCAGACGGGATAGGAAAAGAGTCCAGTTAGTACGTGTTGCTTCATCCATACTATCGCTCTGACCAGTAAAGACCTTGCTGTAGAGTTCTTCGTGCACTTGTGTGAGCAAACCCTCAATTGTAGTGAAGCGACCACCAAGAGTACCAGGATTCAGTTCAAGGTTCAACTCCGGGATGCTGAGGCCACACGTCTCAGACTTAAGAATGTCACGAGCAAGGTCATCAGCATCTGTCACCTTGAGAGTCACCTTGCGGCCATTCTCGGGTACGGCACCGCCAGTTTTGACTTCGTTGGACTTGTAACCACAGTGCTCGCAAACGGTGCTCATAATAATAACGTCCTTGAAATGTGGAATGTTGACTACCTTCATATGCGTAGGGCAATCCTCAAAGCAAATTGGGCATGTAGCATTGAAAGTCTGAACTTCTGTGTGCAAGTTTTCGATCTCGCTCGCTTGGGCGGCAATGGTGGCGCTCGCAGAGGTATTCCTCTCTATAGCCCGCTTAGGGTCGTTTTCAAGGGGAGGAGCAGAAACACCAATATCAATATTTTGCTGGCGCGAACGGAAGTACTCAATGTGAGACCACTTGTGAGAAGGCTCGCCAGGGATATACTCTACGTAAGAGTTTCCAGAGGGATCATCAACAATAAGGGTCAAAGGGAATAATTCACCGTCGATTGCCTTTTCAAGTTTCTGAATAATTGGCTCGATCTTTTCGTAAGTATCAGGGTCAACGTGCTTTCTAGCAGGCTGGTCGGCGGATAGATCATCTCTGATCTGGGATAGAAGACCCTCAACATTAGTGAGTTGTCCCCTGCTTGCTGGAATCTCGATATCTAACTCTGCAAACTTGCAGGTGCACCGCTCGCTCTTGATGACTTGTCGGTTCAAATCTGTCTTCTCCTCGAGCTTAAGTGTGTATTTGCTAGCCTTTTCCTGGATCTCGCCTGCGCTCTGGATCTCCGAGTTCTTGAAGTTACACTCGGGGCAGCTGAAAGACATGATGATGACCTCACGAAAGAACGGAATCTTTGTCATTAGCATACGAGTGATACCGGTCTCTTCACAGTTCATGCACATGGACTCAACCTCCTGGACTGGGTGCCCTTCAGCGTCTGCCGCTGAAGTCATTGTGATACCTTCTCCAGTGGCACCTAGCGCAGGATTTGGTCGCATTTCACCGTCATCAACGGTCTGGGCTGCTTCGCCAACAGACCTGAATTCTTTCTCAAAATTAGCCATAGTGAAATAAGGTAGTATAGAATTGAAAAATTTAGAGATCAAGTTGCAAGCCTTCAGATCTTCAGATCATATTTCTAATATATTTCAAGTTGCATAATTTTTTTTCTCCCAAGTGTGTCAGCCATTATTAATCAATAACTTTACTAAGGGTAGGGTAATACCCCGACCAGGCACCGATCGGCCTCGGTGCTGCTGGAGACCAAGAGAGAGCAAAGCGGGTGTATTTAGGCCTTCACTCTTTCTCCTGTATCGCGCTTAGTCCTCTGTGGTCCCCGTATTATATAGTGATTTTTTTGGCTACTATTTTCGGCTACCAGTACTCTGAACCTACTGCCCAAAGTCTCTGACTCTTTTTCAACCTTCCTCCGAGAGTTTCGACTCGCAACATAGCCTATCATGGAAAACGAACCTGCTGAACAGCCTTTCTACGTGAATGCGAAACAGTACCACCGCATCCTTAAGCGTCGCATTGCACGGGCAAAGTTGGAGGAGTCCTTGAAAATCGCCCGTGGCAGACGGCCCTATCTACACGAGTCGCGGCACAAGCATGCCATGCGCCGCCCACGCGGCCAGGGAGGTCGGTTTTTAACAGCTGCGGAGATTGCAGAGTTAAAAAAAAAGCAGGCCGAGGAGCCTGAAGGAGAAACAGCACCGTCTGAAAAGGCTCAGGACGCGTCGACAAATTTAAAGCAGGAGAACGAACAACCAGACCGTTATTTGGATACTGGCACGAGTCGCGGTTCACAAAATTTGGTTTTGAGCTGACACGAGGGAGATCAATAATTTTTAAAGCCTTTGGCGCGTTACGTTAATGTTTATGACCTTTTATTGAATACAATTTACTAGTTTTTTTTTGGAGATGCCACGCGCAAGCACTTGGTACAGAGAGCTGTTGAGCACTAGGTTTGATATACGTAACTGAAGGAAGGTATCACTATGTGCTCATGTCGCAAGTTTCAAGTGCTGTTTCACGCCCATGTGCCGTTGCCCACGCGCTGATTGACGTAGTGCATTCAATGGAGTCCCAATGTTCTTCCTCCTTCATTGCCTGTCACTTCCAGGCTCGTATTCCTAAGAACCTCTGCCTTCAGAGTCGCTCTAATCTGCCTTGATATCTGATCTCTGTTGTCGTTTTTTACTTTCCCAAGTCTGCTGTCCCCTATTTCAACCCCTACGGCTGTTTGCGATATTTCACATAGTTGTCACTTTCTTTTAACCTCCCTTTTCCTCACGAGATTAGTAGGACTGCCACCATCCCACAATTTCAATACCCACTCTCCCATACTGCCACCATGCAAGCCGAGCGACACACGTACAGGGTATCGAACCAGGAATTCACTATTGACCGCCGATTTCAAGTGACAAAAGAGCTTGGACATGGTGCATACGGTATAGTCTGTGCAGCGAAATATACGGGGTCTACGGATGGCCCTGGAGTCGCCATCAAGAAAGTCACCAATATATTTTCCAAGAAGATATTGTGCAAGCGGGCCCTAAGAGAGCTCAAGTTATTAAATCACTTTCGTGGACACAAAAACATTACGTGCCTCTATGATATGGATATTGTCAACATTCACAATTTCAACGAAGTCTATCTTTACGAAGAACTGCTCGAATGTGACATGCATCAGATCATTCGTTCGCAGCAGACTCTTACAGACGCTCACTATCAGTCTTTCATCTACCAGATTCTTACGGGCCTGAAGTACATTCACTCCGCCAATGTGCTCCACCGTGATCTCAAACCTGGTAATTTGCTGGTCAATGCCGACTGTGAACTCAAGATCTGCGACTTTGGCTTGGCCCGTGGGTACTCGGAAGATCCGGCTAAGGATGCAGGATTTCTTACTGAGTACGTGGCCACCCGCTGGTATCGCGCCCCTGAAATTATGCTGAGTTTCCGCAGCTACACCAAGGCAATCGATGTTTGGTCTGTAGGGTGTATTTTTGCCGAGCTGCTGACTGGCAAGCCGTTTTTCAAGGGTCATGATTACGTCAATCAGTTATACCGTATTCTCAACTTCTTGGGAACCCCTTCCGAAGAGACTCTTTGCAGAATAGGATCGCAGCGCGCCCAGGAGTATGTGCGATCCCTACCCTTCATGCCCAAGCAGTCCTTTAGCAAAGCTTTCCAAGGCGCCAACCCGGAAGCAATCGACTTGCTTGAGAAGATGTTGATCTTTGATCCCCATGATAGAATTACCGTCGAGGAGGCTTTAAACCACCCTTACCTGCGTATCTGGCACGATCCTTCTGATGAACCAGTCTGCCCTACCGAGTTTGATTTCTCTTTTGAAGAAGTTGACGAGATTGAGGATATGCGCCAGATGATTATCGACGAAGTGGCTACTTTCCGTGCCATGGTACGCCGGCCGCAACAGGAACAAGAGCAGGAGCGTGTTCGTCAAGAACAATTACGTCAACAACAGCTAGAAGCAGAGAAGCAGCGCCAGCAACTTCTTGAGGAACAGCGCATACAGTCTCTCAGCCGTCGCGAGTCCATTGCAATTCCACCCAAAGGTCAGTACCGTGACCAAGACCAACCTCCACGGCCGCGGGAGAATGTCAGCGCCAGTGGTGACTCAATGAATGGGCTGGAAGCCGACTTGGAGTTTGGAATTGACGGTCGGCATCAATAATTTGCATGTCTTTTAAGTTAAAGAAGTTACGAAATCTAGCAATTGTGTCACAAATAATAATAAAATGCTCCTCGGATAAACTTGACGACAATATAAAAATTTCTACGGTCAATGCTCGGCCCTGAGAGCATGACTTGGCCCAACTGAAGCGCTGCCCCTCAGCAAACGGATGCCCCAACGCCAACAAAAAAAGTGCGTATATATGGGTCTGTAAGCAGTATTTTTGAGACTTATTTATCGGAGCGAGCGATTAATCGTACCTAAATACTCACCGCGGACTAAAAAATACCACGTAGTTATGTTAGGCCTTGGAGGCAGCCGCAGCCCCAAGTGTCCCCCAACACATGGAGGCGTAGTAATCATCATTATAAGCCCAACGCGCTTCAAAACGTTGTCTACTATGCGAGCCTCGCATGCTGGACCCCACTATGCCCTGACAACAATCTGACTACCCCGCTGCAACCCTTAATGCCATTGAGACTTTAAAAGGCAATCTTTTGCCAGGAAATTATATTTTTGGACTCCAAGCACTAGAACATTTCATGCAGGATGTCTGCCAAATCAATTCACGAAGCTGATGGTAAAGCCTTGCTTTCTTATTTCTTGCCAAGGTCTCCCGTCTGGGCTGCCAGTCAGCCTGTAACTGCTTTTAACTCATCGATCCCCAAACTTGCCTCGTTGACGTTTGAATCCACAGATTCAGTTGACAAAGTTATTAATCAGGCAGAGCAGACCTACCCCTGGCTACTTGCTGCTGGCGCCAAATTTGTTGCGAAGCCTGATCAGCTAATCAAAAGACGTGGAAAGTCAGGTCTGCTGGCCCTAAACAAGACTTGGGAGGAGGCGAAAGCATGGATCTCTGAAAGAGCGGCGAAGCCGGTAACTGTCGAAGGAATTGAGGGAACTCTAAGAACCTTCCTTGTGGAGCCGTTTGTTCCCCATGAGCAGAAGCACGAGTACTACATTAATATCCATTCTGTTCGTGAGGGCGATTGGATTTTGTTCTACCATGAAGGAGGTGTGGATGTTGGCGATGTCGACTCAAAAGCTTCAAAGATTTTGATCTCTGTCGATATTCAAAATGAATACCCTTCCAATGAGACGATTATCTCTTCTTTACTCTCAAAGGTTCCTGAATCTCAGCAACAGACTCTTGTTGATTTTGTTAACCGTTTGTACGCTGTCTACGTTGATTTGCAGTTCACTTACCTTGAAATCAACCCCTTGGTAGTTATTCCTACTCCTGCTGGTGTTGAAGTTCATTATCTTGATCTTGCCGGTAAGCTTGATCAGACTGCTGAGTTCGAATGTGGGCCTCGTTGGGCCATTGCCCGCTCTCCTGCTGCTCTTGGACAAGCACTTTCTTCTTCCAACACCAAGGTCAATATTGATGCTGGGCCACCAATGGTTTTCCCCGCCCCCTTCGGGCGTGAGTTGAGTAAAGAAGAGGCATATATTGCTGAGTTGGACTCCAAAACTGGTGCCTCTCTCAAACTGACGATTCTTAACCCCAAGGGTCGAATCTGGACTCTTGTTGCTGGCGGCGGTGCCTCTGTTGTTTACGCTGATGCCATTGCTAGCGCAGGATTTGCAGACGAGCTTGCGAACTACGGTGAATACTCGGGCGCTCCCAATGAGGTTCAGACATACGAGTACGCCAAGACCGTTCTTGATCTCATGACTCGTGGCGAGCCTGTCGCTGAGGGTAAAATTCTGTTTATTGGCGGTGGTATTGCTAACTTCACTCAAGTCGGATCTACTTTCAAAGGCATCATTCGTGCCTTCCGGGACTATCGCACGGCTTTGCATGCACACAAGGTCAGGATGTACGTTCGCCGTGGTGGCCCCAACTGGCAGGAGGGACTGCGGCTACTCAAGAATGCTGGCGAAGAGTTGGATCTTCCCATGGAGATTTTTGGACCCGATATGCATGTATCAGGAATCGTGCCCTTGGCATTACTGGGTAAAAGACCCAAGAATGTCATTCCCTTTGGCGCGCCTACTGGAACGACGCCTTCTACGCCATTTTAAATTGTGGGTCTTGATAGTTGACAGTTAGCGAAGAGTTTAGAATATAGATCATTATTTATCATTGAATTCATGTTGGCCAAATTGCTATTTTCTGTAAATCGGGGAAGAAACTTTCGGTATTAATGGCATACTAGTACCATCTAAATGCAACTTTCATTTAGTCTAACCGCATAATAAAGATTTGTCTTCTGCTCATTTGGGATCGTACTTAGTCCCAGACATTCAGGGACTAAACAAAATCACCGCAACAAAGCTCGAGATAGCAATACACTTGAGCTAGAAATGTGTATGTATCAAACAAGTATTGTCCATCTTCTGCTTTATTTTTATATCGCTCTCATGCCTCAAGTAGTATGATTTAAGCGGAACAAATCATACAGATTTATGAATCATCAAATCAATCAGCCTCATTGATCATCAAAAGTCAGCCTCACCTCCCAATATACTCGGAGGGAATATAGGTGTCTTGGATAAGAACCACATAAGTATACTAATCACAAAATAGGATCAAGAGCACATAGGTCGTTTCCAAATAGCTATATTGGGGTATTTTCCATATATTGATTTTATATCAACATTTAAAGCACACGGGACCTGATATAGTCAGATAACATTCAATCTCTTCTAAAGGCATGGAAGGGTACGTCTCTGGAAGTTTATGTAATTTTTTATTGGGAGTTTTGGGAGGGTGCACTAAGAAAAAGCTCCACACGTGAATAGGCTTTACCTCCATATGATGGATACGACCTTCTCCAGCAATCAGAACTACAAAAGCCTCACAACACATTGCTCAATCCTGCAACCATATACAAACTCTGCCTAGGCGTACTTTAATGTTGATAGCATGGGAAATCGCACACCGTTTTTCAGCGGGCGGCCGAAGGCAAAACATACAATAGCCAAAACCGAGGAGAGGGTGAAACACCACGGTGCGAATCCGATACCTTCTCAAAATGAGAAAATCTCCAAGACAAGAACTGAGCTGGAACCAAGTACCAATCTGGGAGGAGGTGAAGAGGACGAATCAGATATTGAAATACTTGAAGTTCGTGCACACCCAAGTGTTGTGCCAAATCCCAGGCCTAAGACGGAGCCAGGTGAGTTGTTTCCAGATGGAACCGACGACGAGGTTTATTAACTGAACAGATACAAACCAGAGGTATGGTTGGAACGCCAATTCTTCACTTGGCAAAAATTCTTCAGATTCTGAAAAGCTGAAAGCAATTACCAGTTTTCGCACCGGCTTGACGACCGATTCCACGAGAAGTTTGAAAATTAAAGGCACTTCAGATCAATCGAAAAGCTTGAATTTTGGTGAAGCTGTAGAGAGAGAACCATCAATACAGCTTGGTGACCCGGAATTAGGAGCCACACAAACACTCAGAAGAAACTCTGAAGAGATACCCCAGGAAAGCTCAGATAGTACCAATAGTTCTCCAGGAACTATCCGACCCTATCCGGTTCGTTTTAATCGATTGCGAAAAATTGTTGAGAAGCACCATAAAAATAATATCTCAACGGAATCACACGCGTCGACAATAAATACCGGCGATCCAGTTCCTTTATCGAACGCTTCGTCTGAACAAGCAGTTGATGCTAATCCCAATGTTACGACAGAGTACTCAAAGTCTTTAGGCGCTATTAATGGTTTACATGATTCAACGCCTAGCCCGTCGCAAGATATTTCGTCACAAATTTCAAAAACAAAACCGAGTGAAAACACGCAAGATTCTGACGAACCTATCACGTTGCCTACATCCTCTACTTCAAAACCTCTGGATATGTCTGCAATAAAGACAGCATTGGCACGTCCTCCTTTAAATAACAAATCCACGCCTGAAGAGCGAAGACTATCTTGGGCTGATCGCGTGAAAGCGTTGAGCAAGCTATTAAATGATAAGCCTCACCTTCAAAAAGTTATGAAGTCCGTTAAAGAGCCTCAGCGAGAGGCAGGGTTACCAGTATTAGCTGATTCGAAGCTGGTGGCAAATCAAATCCCTAGTGTAGTTGAAGCTCCTAATACGAACGAGGACTCTGTGGCTCCATCGATTACCACAGCCGATGAGTCTACTACGGAGGAACCTGGTCTAAATGATGAGCCCGATAAAGAAGAAACTGCTAATAAGTTGGAAAAAGACCAAAATGAACATGGTAAGTGTTTACTATCTGAATGAAAAGAGAAAACTAACTTTAAATCAGATAGCCATGAAAGCGAGACTTCCCAGAAAAACACTCTCAACTTGAAAGATCAGGAAATTGACACTGAAGAACTTGAAAATGTTTACTCTCAAGCAGACCAACCGAGAGCCCCGACTGAAAGCGTGCCCTTACCAAAGACAGAGACTGCCTCGGAGAAATTGAGCTCTGATGCGAAAGGACCTTTACAAACTGAAATTATCTCAAGAACGACAAGTACATCGAACAGTGCTTCTGATACTGTTAACTTTTATCATCCTATTAGATGGAAACCACGAAGACCCTTTGGGTTAGAGAAAGACGCTGAGAGAATCAGCAGGCCACCACGTAATAACCTTGCTTCAAGTTCGAGATTTTCGAACAGATCTAGCCAGATGATGGCAAAAGTGCCCTCCGAACAACCAGCTCTTTCCAGACAAACGTATTTTCCCACCTCACCTCCACCTGCCAATGCGTCGACTAGTGAATCTCCTTTCTTGCCAGGAAATAGATACGATCATTACTATCAATCTCGCCCGGCTGCGCTAGCTTCAGCTCGAAAAGACCAACACAACGCGGAGAGAAGACCATATCAATATAAACGCGACATGTTTTCTGACTATAATCCTCACGATTATTCGCTAACACCGTCGCGATTTGGAGGTGGGCGTTCTAATGGGGTAGTCAGCTCCCAAGTTCATGGAAGCACCACTTCGCCTCGAACTGGTCAGGCTCTGCTAGCCCAGTCGCCTCAAAATGATAGTAAACGCTATGACGGGACCAGAACACTGCCAACCAGGGAAGATGCCCGTATTCCGCAACCACCGTTGCCACCACCGCCTTCCCCTCCTCTGGCTTCAATCACAAGCTCTTCTTCTGTCGAAGCTGCAAGTTCCACATCGTCGGCTATGTCATTTGTTCAAGGGAGTATAAAAGGATTTAAGAAAGTATTTCAAAGTCTGGATGCTCTTTCACGAGGCCAGGAACACAATCAACCTTTATCTCCACCTTTACCTCCACCTTTACCGCCTCCTCGTGATTCCCCACGCGATACTACCCCTCCTTCAGCTGGAGCAAATGACGAGTTTGCGCTTCCTCCACCTCCAGACTTGCCTCCGGATGGCGAGAGTATGCCTGAAGCTAACCCAGTTAACTCGCTACCACCGATGCCTCCACCACCAGACTCTCCTTTCCAAAATGATATTGACACTACCTATGATGAACTTAGCCCTGAGCTCTCACCTGCCCAAGACTCCACGAATATTGCATCACCTTCTTTCACAGAGTCTAACAGCCCTTTGGAAGACTCGCTTCCTTTTTCTCAGCAACAGCAGATACCCCAGGACCCCCTGATACTTCCTGATCCTCGCGCCATGGAAAAACCCTCTCCAATAACTGGAAGCCAAGGAGATGGCGATAACAAGGATGCTATACAACCAGTGCTACTTCCGAGTGATTCCAAGTCAGCAACTAATGAAGCTACTGCTACATCACAAAATATTAGTGATAGACCAGCCTCTGCACCTGAAGTGAGACCATTCCCCTTTGTACGCAAGCCTGATCCTCGTCTTGCTGATATTAATCCCATGCAGAGCTCGATTTTGCGTCTTCGTCCACCAGAGGCTGCTGCTATTAGCCGTTCAGTTATAAATAAACCTTCTGATGGGCCTGTTAGTGAAACAATGAGGGGCTCAGACTTAGAAACGAGGCCTCTTGATCGTGTCTCTTTACCTCAGCCAGCTAGCGTTCGAAGAACTGTGAGTGCGGATGGTGCTTTATCAGATTCACTTTCTAGAAGCCGTCTACTTCAAGGGACAACCTCACAAGGTAGACATCCGATTCATGCAAACGCAAATGAGCCATTAGTAGAAATAGGAGATGCCAGTGTTGGTCGTTCAAAGCGATGGGAGAATCGACTAGATAAACAGTCCACATTTGAGCCTATCCAAATCAATCCTCCAAAGCGCAGAAGCTCTGCAGCCCAACCGAGAAGGCATAGCCAAGAAATTGCACCTGTAACTAGGATCATTTCAACCGAACCAGTCTTTGATCAACCTGCCCCAAAATCCAGCGGAACCCGAGGGAAGGGGTTTTCAAGTGTGCCTAATTTGCACATCAATCCTATTTCTAGGCCTAAAGTCGTTCCACTGGCAGGTAGTAAAGCACTAAAAAACATCCTTGCGAACCGTTGGGGGCACGGTGCTCCGCAGCGTTCCAATTACGAGCGAGCAACAGATCCACGTCTGCGAATGCTTGAATTGATGCGAACAGAGGAAAAGAAAGACGCGGATTCAAGAGCAGAAAATTTGGACGCTGAAGCTCGTCGTATAAATAAAGAAACTACAAGGAAAAGATCGAGCATGGAACGCCCATTGTCTCAAAAGTCTACTATGAAAAATGACGGACCTCCAAGCCCAACTGTGAGCAAGAGTTCTGCTCAATCTTCAGAGCCTAAGACACGCTTGAAATCAGTAGAGAAAGGTACGTCTGCAACTTTTACTCGGAAAACAACGCCAAAAACCAGTGACCATGTTGGAGGCCGTCTAGATTCTACTAATCATTTGCAATATGACAATTACGAGACTTCCGGATCTGAGAGTGAGGATATTGTTAATTCTCCACTCAAACAGGAAGGAATAACTACCATTACAAATGACCGAGCTTTGAAGCGGGAACAACTTCCTAAAATCGAGACTGACATGACTAAGTTTTATACATCTAATCATTCAGATCTTGACGATTCGGAGTCTCCCACCTCGTCTACAAATGATGTCCCTGTCAGTCCTGAAGTTGTACCGAAACCTGAACCAGCTGTAAAGTTTTTGGAGGATGGGTCAACCGATCAGACACCTTACTCACTTGACTCCCCAGATATTGGCTCACCAGAAAGCAAAAACGGTTTATTGGAATCGCCAAAGGAATCGTCAAAGGAATCACCTCGTACAAAAATCAGCACTGCCTTCCTTACGTCCCCAGACCAGAATCTGAAGAGCGCTAAGCCCTCGATATTACGTACCCCCATGAAACAAGAACCAACACAACTACTTTTGACGGAAGAGTTGTCTGAAGATGTGCCGGACCCTTTTGATTTTCCTTCGGACAACGAGCCACCAAGAGTTTCAACATCTCCACGTCCTTCTGTTCCTATCCCACGTGACTATGAAGCGCAATTTGAAGATTTCTACAAGGTGAGAGGCAACGCGAGAATGCTTGTTGAAAAGGCAGAGTATTCTCCTGTGGTATCGCAACTAGTAATGTTTCAAAGAGATTTTTCAGAGTTGTTCCGAAATAGGAGCTCGACAATGGTGCAAAATGAGAACCCCTACACGGTCCCGTTTCTGAGCTCCCAGGAGATTGAACTCCAAATCAGCTCACCCGAGTTGGGGGACGGAGTGAGGAGGATCCTAGCAAAACTCTTGATTTTTGCCCGAAATAGGGAGGCTACGGTAAGAGGTCAAACCGAACGTACAGAACTTGAAGAAGAGCGACTAAACTTGTATTTTTTTGCCAACTATGTTTTATCCCCAAAGGACAAGGCTGAACACTGGCCTTCTCCAGTTAACATAGACAACAAGGATACGTTCGACAATTACAATGTTGCAGACCGTATCACCATGATTGGACTTCTTATTTCCTACGTGTTGCAAAACTCTGACCTTGTTCGGAATTACATTGAGAGAAAGCGAGCGGAAAATCCCATTTCGCAAACTAGCTTTTTGGAAAAGTTTGGAAACATGCCTTTAGACCAGGATGTAAATGTCAGTGGCCAACCCCTTGGCCGTGATCCAAATGGTCGCACCTACTGGTTCGTTCAGAATGCGCTCCACAGTTCATCTGAATCCGGTGAGTTTCGTATATTCTTCCAATGGAATGTGTATGAACAAACGGTTTACTGGCATCCAGTAGCCTCATCGCTTGATGAGGTTAAAACACTAATGCAAAATCTAAAAGACCAGTTTGGAGAGGGTAGAGAATGCGTGAATCAGCTGCGACAACGCCTGGACCAAATTCTTCACACAAAGCGTGAGGTTACACCAGTCCCTGAGGAGCCTTACACGAAGGTAAAACTTGAAGAAGAGTTCAGCGCTTTGCAGCACGAAGAGGAGTTGCGACATGAGATTTCACTTCTGTATAGTTCTGACGACGACCTTGTGGATGGGGTGTATTTTTCTGACACCGAAGAGCCACATCTTGAAAAAGAACATAGCAACACTGAGAGTGAAACGGAAATGCCCCTCAATCCAATGGAAGATAATCACCAGGACAAAACAGATGCCAACACCCAACATGTTTTTTCGCCTTCCCCAATTCATGATGACCAGGACAACATAGAGGCTGATGCTGAAGTTGATACTTCGCCTCCGCCAATAAATGACCTGGATGAGAACGAAATGACCCCCATCGAAATTTCTAGCACGTCTACGGAGGAAGAATATACCGCTGAAAGCGAATCGGAGTCTGAATCTGAGGCATTAAGCACTGATGTATCCGAACTGGAAGAGAGTGATCCACCTACCCCAACTGAACCTCGAGGACGCCCGTCACAAAAGTTTATGGCATCTGAGCTTGATAGTACCATTCAGATAATCACTCTTACGAGTTCTAGTGAAGGGGAAGGAGATTTTCGAGGCAGTTCTGAAGAGATAGTTTCAACTGTAAAGCGCCGAGCAAGGCGAAAGAAGAGAACTATCAAAAGAAAAAGCCCAGCAAAAAAGAAAGACTATAAAACAAATGACTTGAAACAGAAGGGTGAGGAGAAGAAGCGGGTGCAGAGGAAGCAATCAAATAGCACGACGTCAAGAGCGAAGAAACCAAAACCCTCCAAAACACAGCGCACAAACACAAAGATCACAGAACCAGCCGCTCCCAAGAAAAGACTGGCAAGAAAAACAAAGGTTGTCGGAGCTTCTGCATCAAACAGTGACGCTACTAACAAGAGAGCGGGCAATACTGGTGAAAAACTGGCTGCTAAGGAGCGCAGCAATACGGCAGCTACCGCACCCAAACGGCAACCGGTTCTTCAACATGCTAATGAATTGCCAGTATCACCCGTTGAATTAGGAGCCCGCCCACCCTCTCCATTGAGCGCTGCAACTGCAGCTCTGAAACGTGCAAAGCTAGAAGCTGCCAAAGCCGAAGCGCGACAGCAAGAGATGATTAAAAGGAAACTGGCGCGCGAACAAGAAATGATCAAGGCGAGGGAGGCGCGATTGAGATTTCTAGCGGAGCAAGAGGCAAATAGGAAAGCGGAGGAGGCAAGAGCTAAGCTTGAAGCAATGTCTAAATCCACGGAGAACGCATCGAGCGATTCGAGCAATTCCAGCGACTCGAGCAATTCTGATCTAGATGATCTCTTCAATGAGCCTGAATCGCCAAGACATGAGCCAGACGAAGATTCTATACCCGAACCCCTACCGGAGACTATGTCCAAGGCAGAAATGAAACTTGATGTGAAAGCTAAGTCAGAGACAGAATTTCAGCCAGAGTTTAGTTCAGAGCCTACAGTCACGATAAATACATCTGTGGACACTCACTTGGAAGGCAAGGTACCAGAGACGGCAGAAGCATCGCCCGTACTGCCACCTCAAACTTCAGTGCAGTTCCGACCAACCAGTTCCAATTCTGACGTATCAGAAACCCCTATATCATCCTACAGACCCCCGTCGCAAGTCTTGGAAGACCTCATGCTGCAACAATCGGCCCTGCCATACCCGCCCAAGTTGCTTCGAACTAAATCTTCTGCAAGCGATGGGAAAGATGATTCGCCGACCCTGTCAAAACTGGAGGAAGTGCTGCGCAAGCGAGCAACCCAACGCGGGCACAGGAGGTCGGACGGTAATCTGTTTGTGAGTACAGACGACGAAGATGGGCTGTTCCTGGGCCACGTCGAAACGTCGGAGGACTCAGATTTGCAAGAGGATGTGAGGCCGCCGGCGAAGTCGGTTCAAAAGAGGGAGCATGAGGAGCCAAACGATACCAGTAGCAGCGATGCAGAGAGTGATGCCCCAGTAATCAGAAGAAGGAGGATTAAGCGAGCAGTGGAAAGAATCACACACAAGGAAGAGGACTCCGAAGGAGCAGAAACAGAACAAGATGGGAGAAGGGTACGATCACCGACTAGGTCTCGGTCAGTAACGCCGCGCAAACGTGGAAGAGCAATCGATGAATTGGCGCCAGTATCACCGCCAAAACGCGTCAAGTATGTAGTGCCGCCAGATTCAGAAGTGATTGAAATCTCTTCATCGGAGTAGACACAACAACACAAATCAGTGAGCGTAATGTGATCTAACGGCGTTCTTATTTATTTATTTATTATTGATTAATTTTTTTATTATTATTTATGACCACAATGCATGTATTGTTATTGAATTTGTGTAATATTCATGTCAAATGGAAATTAACTTATATAATTTATGTGCAATTTTTTTCTTCTTTTTTTTCTTGTTTAACCATCAATGATGTGAATGTACTCACGCTCCTTTCTGCGGTTCGCATCAGCCTCGACAGTGTCATGCAAATAAAGGTTAGATCTCCAGTGTCGGACTGTCTTGAGAACCAGATCGTCAAGAACGGCAGGGGTGATGCCCAGATCGGCAAAGGTGCTGGCGTTCTTATCGACGACCTGGTCAATGAACATGCGCTCGATTTGATCAGGCGCAATGGTGGGCCAGTAGATGTACTGACTGAGTCCGGACAGGAACTGGTAGACTTGCTTGGGGAGGTTGACTTGTTTGAGTTCGTTCAGGGTGGCTTCCTGGACCATGGCGTGGATCTGGGCCACGGTGTACTCCTTGGGGCCGTACAATTCGTAGGTTTTGCCGGCTGTCGAGTCGTCGTATCCCATGATTTCGAGCGCGGCGGAAACGTCGAGCACAGAGACAGGGCGCAGCTTTTCCTTATTGTGGTTCGCCGAGAAGATTCTAGTTTGACGGGCAATGCGGTTAAGGAAGTTGTCGCCGGCACCGTACATGACGGAGGGTCGCACAATGGTCACATCGGGGACGATTTCGCGGACGGCGATCTCGCCAAGGGCCTTGGTGCGGTTGAATTCGGAGGGCGAGTTGACGTCGGCGTTGAAAGCGGAGACGTGGATGAAGCGGGCGACATTGTACTTTTCGACAGCGGCGGCGACACGGCGGGCACCCTCGACATGGACGTCTTCGTACGAGAAGTTCTTGGTTGGGTATTCGCGGCCCATGAGGTTGTAGACGATATCAGAGTGCTTGACGGAGTCCTCGATCGACTGAACATTTCTAAGATCCATTTCGACAAAGTTGACAACGCCGAGGTCACCAGCAACCTTCAGGTGACGCTTCTTCATTTCTTCTCTGAAGGGCACGACTGTGATGGTACCTTTACCTGCCAAGCGCGAGACAAGGTTGCTGCCGAGGAAACCGTTGGCGCCAAACACAGTGGCAGTGTAACCGGTTCTTGACGAGCGGCCACCGGTACCAGAGGCAAGGATGGTCTTACCGGATCTTGTGATGTTGATATCCGAGACAAGGTTATCGAAAGTCTGAATGCCTCTAGTCGTAGTGTACGAGCCTTATTTTCGCAGAAAGTTAGCAATTGTCATGTTTGTGCAGAAAAAGAAAGACTTACCTAGGGTTGGCTTGGAAGCCACAATCCTCATGGAGCGAATCATGGTTGTCTGAAGCTAGTCGCGCGAGAACAAGTGTGAGGAGCGAAAAGGATTTGAAAGAGATGTTGAGACACTGGATGGGAGCGAACAAAATGGATGGATGAGAAATTTGAGAAAAGTGTGTGCTCGGATTGGCTGGAATCCCAAGGCTTGGGCTGGGGTTGGTGCTGAGTCAGAGATTACGAAAGGGTTGGGGCAAGAGAAAAGAAGAAGTCGGTACGTGGGGATGCAAAGAAACACGACGAGACGCAGAGAGAAAGGCTGAGTGAAGAGTGCTCGGCAGTTAGGAAGAGGATAAGGTAAATGAGAAGGGCTTGTTTTAAACTGTCAAACGGCTGCATAGAGAGCAGGGATAAGGATCACCATGATGACAATAAGAGTGCGAGAGAGAGACTACGGTAGCGGCTGGTGGATGATCAAGAATAAATAGATATTAATACATGACTTTGGAGGAGGACTATTAATACTGCAGCAGCTGGCTGTTGGTTTCGAAATACACACCAGAGCCACGGTGTTTTGTTGTTTCTTCTTTCTTTTTCTTTCTTCTTAACGACACATCATCATGGCTCTTCTAGAAGAGGCCAAAAAGACGCAGAATCTCAAAGATGGCGCCGCCGCCCACAAGGAAGGCGAAGAAAACTAGCAAGAGCAGGTTAGCAAAAAAGATCAATGAAAATTTGATAACAGCAGAGTCGAAGGGCTGCCACCGAGGAAAGAGATCACAGGCAGATTACATACTGAGCCAGGGCGTCGAGATGGGCATACGCTCCTTCTTTTTGGGGATGGCCGAAGCCGGTTTGCCCTTCTTGTTTTCTTCTCTGCGAGCGTACTTTTCGTTTGCTCTTCGTTGAATTGGAGTCTGTGCCATTGCGTTTGTGTATTTTTTTTACTCGAGGGGAGAAAGGGTTTTGGCGATCAAGTTATGTCGAGATGAAATTAAAATAAAGAAGGTGACGCTGGAGAGAAAACTGTGGCCAACGTGGAAGAAAGTCACGTGAGTACCAGCCGTGCGCTCACATGTCCTTTAATGGATCGAATGAAAAAAACCCCAAGCCAATCAGAATGGGCTCCGTGGTAGCAGCCGTGCATGCGGGCCTGTCAAGGGGGAGTATATCATACTAGAAAGAGGGTCATGGAAAGAGAAAATATAGTGAGTTTTGCACTAAAAACAATTCACTTGACAGAAGTAGATTGAGTGGTTATATGTTTAGTACTAAGAGCCAGTTTGCTGAAAAAGGGAACGGGGCGATGTGGACTAAATATATGCATCGGTATGTCTGTATCATTAAGGACGTTGAAGATGATCTGGGGAAGTATTTGAGTTGATGAGGCAAACGTTTGGCAAATGGAGGCCGTGACAATGGACCTGCCAGCAAACCTTTTAGGCTTTGTGCGTTTTTATTCTTCAAACTACTCGGATATCTTTTGTCAAGCTACAACCGATAAGTTAATTGTAATTTGTTTTTATTCAAAAGCAATCTAACCAAGGAGTGGTTAGTTATAAAAGAAACTATAAAATGGGTGTAAAGACACTTACTGTGAATCACAGTGATTAAAATCCAGAGGTTCTGATGGATAAGGTGGAGATGTAAAATAATAGAAAGAATAAGGTGATGATGGGAGTCTTTGTAGAAGGGACTCGGTAAGT
>JAJMAG010000034.1:0-131019 GCA_030564905.1 Geotrichum fermentans | reverse complement strand
TTAAAATATTCAACCAGCTCTCCCCCGTTTCCAGACGCTCCTTCCGCAGCTTCGTCGCCTTCTGCAACAAGAACTGAAACTTTTGCAACAACCGATATTCCTCAGAATTCCCATACCACAGCAGCGCAGTCCGAAGATAGCTCTTCTGTAGTCGATATGGCAGACCAACCGGCACGCAAGCGCACCCGCAAGAAGCGCACATCCATGGACACGCAGGTCACCGAAGACCAGGCAGTCATAATCCCCACAAGACGAAATAGCTCGCTGCGCCGCAGCAGCAGGCATTCCATCATCCACGAAGACGACGAAGAGGACGAAATCGACGCCGAGGGCGAGGGCGGCGACGAGTACGAGGATGACGAAGACAAGGACGGGCTGGACGCGAGGAAAAACATCGCGGTGATACCTGCGGTGATACCTGAACATCCAAGCCCAGTTACCAGTGCAACAGACGACCCGCACCCAGAAACGCCGAAACCACAGCCGCAACGGCAACAGGCCCAGAATGGCGGCCAGGACCGGGCCACGTCTGTGCCTGCGACGAAACCAGTCGGCCGGCCCAAGGGTCGGCCAGCACGAGGCAGGAAGGCCGCCGCCAGCCAGCCGGCGGGAGTCCGTCGTGGGCGGCGATCGGCGGGGCCCAAGGGCACGCCCAACAACATGAGCGGCACGGGCACTCCGGCGACGGAGGACGGCAGCGGCAGCGGCGACCCTGCGCTGGCGGCGGACGACCACGACTACGAGTACGACGAGCACGAGGCGGAGCTGGCGCAGCTCAAGCCATACACACACAACCCGTTTGCGTTTGAAACCATCAACACGCTGTACTCAATTGCGCTCGAGGCCGAGGACGAGTGGCGGTCGACGGCGGATAGCGTGGCCGAGTGCCTGTTCCGGCTCAAAGAGCAGTGGAGTGTTTTGGAGGCCACGCGGAAAAAGATGATTCGCGATGCGAGAACATTGAACCTGCAGGTACATGGGCTGAACGCCGGAGGAGCAGGAGCAGGGCCCGGAGGCGACGGTAATGGCAGTACAGGGGGGCCAGGAACTGAGTATAGTTCTGCAGTTGGTGGTGATAGTGCAGGCGGTGTTTCCTCGACAATGGGGCGAAACAGCCGAGGCAAGAGCCGAGCAGCCAGCGGAGGGAACTCGAGTGCGATGCAGAGTTCGGACAGTTCGTCGAGCCGACGCAGGTCCAAGCGACGAAAGCTCTAATGTATTTGTGACAAACGGGTGCTGGCCATTTATTAATTATTTTATTATTATTTTTTATTATAAGCGTGTGTTTAATCTCGTTTTGATTCCAAAAAAGAATAATCTAGGATTCAGTTATGTTCAAAAACGTTCCTTGTATAAACAGTTCGCTGGTTTTTAGTTCATTTTCTTTCTAGATGTCGTTCAAAGAAAACGAAAAAAACAAGAGAATACTACGAATGATTTGAGTTTGAGGTGAAATGAAACTCAGTCTGAAGGCTGGCTTGGCATCCAACATTTGGACCCAGTAAAAGTAGAAACGTAAAAAGTACCAGGAAGCCAGGATATACCCATAAATCTTTGGGGTTGTCTTGAACAGCCTAGATAGTTATTTCAAACGATGACTTACGCTCTGAAACAAAATAACATGAGAGCATTGAGATTTGAATTGATGAACAATCCAGCCTGTGCACTTTGGCTCTAGCGTGCGCTTCAGCGCTGTGCTTTTGAAATCCGGCTTTTTTTAAGTTGCGCAGATAAACATGTACGTTAAATCTCCTCTGCCTTGATCCTTATTTCTCTTGATTGGCTTGTGAATTGCATCTTTAGAGCGTTGAATTGAAGTGAATTTAAAAGTTCTGAGTCTCCATCTCAGTGCTGTTCTCAAGTGACGTTCTTGTGTCTTGCGCGCCTGTATCAGTAAACATGCGGCGTTATGCTACATGAAATCATACTTTCTAATCATTTTGTAATCACAAATTTGAATGACAAAGCATTACTCAGTGATGACACATGCTTTCTAATGATGACCAACTATTTACTCATCAGGAAACACCTTACCGGTTATTCTTGCAGCCATTTGTGACCCTGGTGGTTAGTCATCGGCCTCCTCCATGATTCTCGATTGATCGAAGGCGCCTTCGTTTCTTTGATCTCAGCGATATCAATAATTGACCATTTTCGCTTCAGCTGTCAACGAGTTTTTAAGCTTTTTCACTCTGCGTCATTTTTTTTTTTTAAAAACTTTTTTTTTTTTTTTTTTTTTCCCTCCCACAATATTTTTCGTTTTCCCCCGCAATGGCTGCTTTTCTCAACCATCAACAATTTTCTTGTAGTTCTACGCTTCAAGGCTTCCATGTTTATGATATTCTGACAGAACGTTATATAGTAAAACGTAGAGTGTAATAACAAGAGTTCGCGGCCTTTGTCTGACTCGCCCAGCACGCCGCTGATGAACCCGCGCAAAGTGGCGAAATCTGCGCTTCTTCTTTCCTTCCCTTCAACGCGCCTGCCGCACGCTCGAATTCGCTGCGAAATCGCCCAAGAGCGGCGCTATGTGCAGCTTTCAGCACTCAGTAAATCCCAGTCTGTGTGAATTCCCACACGAAAAGCGCTGTCTGAATGTTTATTAGCCAGCAAAAAAAAAACCCTCTTTATTTATTTTTTTTTTATTTATTTCAGATTTCTCTCCTTCTCTTTCTTTCGTTCTTCATTCAAAAACAAACAGCAAAATGAAGGGCAAAGAAATCAGAATCGTGTCGCTGCTGGCACTGGACACAGTGTTCTTCTTCCTGGAAATCATCATTGGATACACCGTCAACTCCCTGGCCCTCATTGCCGACTCGTTCCACATGCTCAATGATATCTTCTCGCTTATTGTTGCTCTGTGGGCCGTCAAGGTTGCAAAGTCCAGGGGCGTCGACTCCAAGTACACCTATGGCTGGCAGCGTGCTGAGATCCTCGGCGCCCTCATCAACGCCGTCTTCCTCATTGCCCTGTGCTTGACCATCTTCCTGGAGGCCATTCAGCGGTTTGTCCAGGTCCCGGAGATTTCAAACCCAAAACTCATCCTCATTGTGGGTACCGCGGGGCTTGCATCCAACCTAATTGGCCTCGTCCTGTTCCACGAGCACGGCCACTCGCACTCCCACGGCGGCAGCGCGGTTGTCGAGGATGAGGAGAGCGAGCCTGCGCACAGCCATGAGCATTCGCACGAGCACTCACACAGCCACCACGCCAGACACATTTCGATCGACGATACCTATCGCCAGCGCCTTATCGATGACAACACTCCAATCTCTGAGGCGGTGCCGTCCTCCTACCTCTCTAGAATCTCGGAAACAACTGGCCTGCTCAATGGCAACTCCCAGAATGCAAACTACTCGGCGACGGCCTCGGACTCCGACAGCGAGCCCCATCCTCAACCCGAGCCCTTGGTTGATACTGGCGCCTCCAGCCCCGCCCGCCACGCCCGATCGTACTCTGCCTCGTCGCTCACGCACCAGGACCATTTCCACGTCAAGCCCAAACCCAAGACTGCGCAAAAGTCACTCAACATGGAGGGCGTGTTCCTCCATGTCATGGGCGACGCGCTTGGAAACATCGGCGTCATCATCACGGCGCTGTTTATTTGGAAGACGGACTATTCGTGGAAGTTCTACATGGACCCTGTCACGTCGCTCGTCATCACTGCCATCATCTTCTCCTCAGCCGTGCCCCTGTGCCGCCGCACCTCTGCCATTCTGCTCCAGGGCGTCCCCCAAAGCGTGGACGCCGACGAGGTGCGCGACGACATTGTCTCGCTGCCCGGTGTCCTGGGCATCCACGACCTGCACATTTGGATCCTGTCCGAGCACCTGAACGTCGCGACGCTGCACGTCTCGGTGACGGTGTCGCCCGAGGAGTTCATGAAGCTGGCCAAGCGCATCCGCACGTGCATGCGGGGCCACGGCATTGGCTCGACGACGATCCAGCCCGAGTTCCAGATGCCGGCCGCCGGTACTGTTGAGCGGAGGTCGCCGTCGCCGCACGAAACGCCGGACTGCGTGCTGCAGGGCAACAAGTCGAGCGGCGGCTTGAAGAAGGTCAATGCCTAGAACGCATGGGGATGGATGGAGATGGAGGAAGATAAAGAACAGATCATTGAACGGACATGCTAATCTTGTGAATATAGTTAATAATATTAATACACCACTACTACTACTAGAAGAGCACACTGTATACGCACGCTGTGTATACGGAGATGGATGAGTTTCTTGATGGATATGAGCATGGATTTGAGCACGTATGCTTATTTTCAACAGGAATTCAAAGAAAAAAGAAGGAGAACATTGAAGACATGTACACATGTATTGTTTATATTTTGTAAATCCAAAAATCAGGACTATACATCAATTGATGTTGTGTTCGAAATCCAAGAAATCGATCAGGGATCGTCATGTTTTTCGAAATCCAAGAAATCAGGAGCTCGTATATACAATGTGTACACATGTATTTTTGAAATCCGAAACGAGGAATTTGGAAAGAAGTCCAAAACAAGAGTATTTGTAGCCATGTCGCTAGCGCTCATTTGTTCAAAAAAACAAAAACAAAAAGAAGACGTGCACCTTGTACTGTACCGTACGTAAAGCACACGTACACGTACTCCCTTTCCGCGTTCGTAGGGCCATGTTTAAAGTGCGAACATTTGAAATCATTGACTCTATTAACTTTTCTTGCCAAAATATAAAAAAAAATTACACACGCTTGATTACTCTATAAGACACATAACAGTATCACGGTTTTTTATCACAGTTTTTTATTACATGATGATGCAATCCTTCTCCTTCTTGTCGCCGTCGTCCTTGCCGTCCTTTTTGTTGCGCTCTGACTTCCGGTGCTTGGTCTGCGCCTGGGTCGCCATGTCGCGGTTGGTCTTTAGCCGGTCAATGGCGCGCTGGTCGCCCGCAGCGGCAGCCTTGCGGTACAGGGTCGTGGACCGCAGGATGTCGCGTTCGCAGCCAATGCCGTTTTCGAGAAAATACCCCGTCGCGTACTGGGCCTTGGCGAGACCGCGCTGCGCCGCGCGACTGGCCCATTCGTAAGCTTCTTCCTCGTTGCGCGGCAGCATGGGCTCCGCGCCGACCATGTACCATGCGCACATGGCGAGCATGGCCGCAGGATCACCGCCGAGGGCCGCGATGGTGTAGTAGTGGATGCTGAGCGCGGCGTCTTGTGGGCAGCCCAAGGTACCGTACTCATACGCGTTTCCAAGTTTGGATGCAGCAGGAACATAGTTGAGGTCGGCCGATTTGACGTACAGCTGCACGGCGTATGACAGATCCTTGAATACAATGTCCTTGTACCCCTGCTCGTAAATTTTGGCCAGCTCAAAGGGTCCCTGGGGGAAAGTTTCGTTTGCGGACTCGGTTGCGCGAGTGAGCCATTTGATGCCCTCTTGCTGCGTTTTGCCTCGCGACTCTGAAGACCCCATGTGAAGGCCCAGACGGCCATAGAAACAGGCAATTCCCAGTCTCAGCATGGCGCCAGTGTGCCCCTTGGATGCAGATTGGCGCAGGAATTGCACAGCCTTTCGCGGGTCTCTAGAGGTTCCCCAGCCTTCCTCGAGACAGAGAGATGCTCGGTAGGCTGCTTCAGCATGACCGTGCTTGGCAGCCAGCTTGAAAAGCAAAAACGATTCCCTGAGATCAGACTTTCCAAGAGCGCCGGAAGCGTATGCGTCTCCGAGCAGGTACTGTGCATCGGGGTAGCCACTAGCGGAAAGCTTCGCAAGGTGAGAAACTGCCTCCTTGAGGAGATCGCGTTTGATCTTGTCCTCCTGCAAAGAAGTGAGTGGTCCAGATTGCACAGGAGGGGGAGGGGCAGTGAAGGAGGAAATAGACATCATGGACGCACGATGGCGGGGCTGGCGCGGGGGTTCCAGGTTGTGACTGCTATCAGCTGGAGTAGTAGTAGCAGGAGGAGCGGCAGACTCGGCCGTGGGAGAGTTATGGGATTCATCATGATGCTTGGGGCCAGAGCCCGAGAGGAGAGCCGTTTGCAGCATGTACTGGGCAAACTGGAACTGGATTAGCGGATCGTTTGACTTTTTGGCGTTCTTTCGGTACAACTCGATTGTCTTGATGCGAGGCATGAGCGTTGAGGAGTTTGAACCCAGATTCGTGGTGAGAAACGACTGGTCCAAATCGAATGCAGCGGTTGGCGCAAAGTCGGCTGGCGAGTGTGATCTGGAGTGCGCTCTTTCATGTCCAACGACACCTGGTGAGGTGAAGTCAAGAGAGGACACTGAGGATCTTGAGGAAAAGGGCTGTTGAGAAAGTCGGGAGTTTCGATACTGCTGCTGGACGTAGGCAAGGTTGTTGGCACTCGAGTTGCGCTGCTGGTGAGAGTAAGGCGAGTTGGCTATTGTTGCAGGGGTAGAAACCGATCTGGGGATGGGGAGGGAGTATGCTGACGACGGGTGAAGGCCAGGGGAGGATCGGTAGGGAGAGTGATTTGTGAGAGAAGCGGCGGGAGACTGGGGCCTGGACTGTGGTCTTGATGGAGGCCTATTGCTGGACATGCCAGGAATGGCTGGGGCCGAGCTTGTATGAGGAAGGACGGAGGGAGGGGGTCTCACGGGGAACTCTTCGTCTAAACTTACAGCCGACCCAGTAGGAGCAGGTTTGGGATCCACTGGCACATCGACTTCCGGGATGGAGGCGTATGACGGCCTGGAGCGGTGGCGGCTTGGAGAGGTAGGATTTTGCCTAGGGCGGACGGCGTTGTTCTGCTCCACGGAGCTGCTGGAAGAATACGAATCGACGGAGTTGGAGGCCGAGTGGTATGGCAGAGACGAGTCCTGGGTCTGCAGAGGCTGTTCGGCCTGCTGTGGGAGTTTCGAGACGGGCTCTTGCATCTTTGGCAGAGAAGGAGCAGAGTATTCTGGCATTGCTTCTTGCTGGCTTGAAGAAAAGGAAGGAAGAAAAAAACGCAATATACAAAAGAGATTTGAAAGTTGCCAAGGAGTGAGAAAAGGGCCGGTATTATAAAAAGAGTTGAAGACCAATGTGCCAGTTTCTATAGGAACGTTGTGCGTGTTAGAGGTGATAATACTAGAGGCCCTGCTGAAACGAGGGACTTGGGTCAGCTGAGGCCAGATGGCGAGGGAGATGGAAACGAGCAAAGGGAAGGTTGAGCGTTGGTGGTGGAAATAAGAAGAAGAAGAAGAAGGGATTTAAAAGAGTTGGCACTGAGCTGGAAAAAAACGCAGAAACCCAGAGTTTGGATTTTCCGACAGTGGCCATGTTGTAAAAAATAGCCGATTGCTTCCCCTTTCTGGGCATAGTGACCCGATCAGTGCAAGCGAGTCTGAGCGACATCTGGAGTACATACATGTAGCTGGCACTAGTAGAGCTGAACTATTGAACTAGTGAACTATTGAATCATGACTAGAATAGAACAGCAGACAGCGAATGTTGTCTGTTGTTGGTTGTGTGATTCTATTCTTGTCTCGCAGTGCAGCCACAGTACTCGAGTTCAGTCTGAGTATTCATGTGTGTGCATGTATTTAGTCCTCCATGGTCCTTGAATAGAACACTCGCAACTGGCACAGGAAAGGCCTTGGATGGCGATGGCCTGTGAACAGAAATAACAAACGTCATTGATCATCATCATCGTCGCCATGTCTTGTGCTATTTTTACTCCCCACAAGTGACGCTGCTGCTGACGTCGCACACTCATCATCACCACCAATCGTCTACCAGCCACGCGTACTACTAAGATGAGCTCAACTTCTCAACCACTCGACTACTCAACTACTCAACTACTCAACCACTCAACTACTGCTGGCTAAATCATCTTCCGCGCCTTCCTTCTCCTGGCCAGTGTCGCTCAGTTCTTCGCTGCTTCGCTGCCCAACGCGCACGCTGCGTTCTCCTCTCGGCGCACCGCCCGCCGGCAACGCGTTGCCCTCCCGTGCACGCCAACTCAGCATCTCCCCATCGGGCTACGCGGCTCACCCCCCCCCCCACATCGCTGCTCCCATTGGGTACGTCACGTGCCACGCTTGTGGGGTCGCTCAGCGCATCTGTACCATTACCCCCCCCCGTCTCTTGCTGCCGCTTGTCTCGTGTCCCGTTACCGCACACCTCCAGCGCCTTCCTCCTTCTCCTCAGCGGAAAAGTGAAAAAAAGTCACGCGCGGCAGCCGTCTACTCACCTTGACGACATTCTGAACTTTGCCGTTTTTCTCAACTCTTCCACGCAGCGCCAACTTAAACGTCTAAAGGCTTCCGTCGCCCATCTCACTCACTCACTCTCCGCTACTCTCCCCCTCCAATCTCACGCCACCGCCTACTCTCTGTGATACATGCCTCGCTAGAAATCGCCGCCTTTTCTTCTTCTTTCGCTATTACTCAACTCTATTTTGCCGACCCACAGCACCCACCCACACTTTGGTCTCCTCCCCCACAAACCAAACCTGCCAGTTTCTCCTCCTCCCCCATCACTGCCATCTACACTACTCTTTCTCCTCCTCAATGGCTCCGTCAATCCAGTCTAGCGACGCCTCTGCCGTAGTCATGCCCGACACCATCTCGGACTCCGCCGACAAGTACTTCGGCATGGAAAACTTTGGGAATACATGCTACTGCAATTCGGTCCTTCAATGCCTATACTACTCGAAACCCTTTCGCGAACGCGTCCTCGCCTTCACCGCAGCTGGAAAGGACCAGAAACCAGTGCCACGGCGACTCACCGTGCCAGGCCTCTCGCCTCATCCCTTCACTGTCGATCCCTCAAACGCAACCCTCTCAACAAGCACAGGCACTACGAATACCGCGCAGAACCAGGCCCAAGTCGCAGTCGCTGCTGCCGCCGCGATGCAGGCCAGAATCAATGGCCATGAGGCTATTGCAGGCACAAACCCGGGCCAGCCATCCAAACCAGAGTCCAAGTCCCTTGGCAGAAGAATGTCGATATTTGGAAACAAGTCAAGCTCAAAAGGCAATGCCGCTACAGCGACGCACGCAAGCCAAAGCGATCAACCGAGCCTGTCAGATGCAAACTTTGAAGAAGGATCTTCAGTCGATGGCGATGGCCAATCGCAACCCCCTGCCCTTGCAGAGGTCATGAACAACCTATTCTCAAACGGCAATACGGGAAGCTTTGCCTCTTCCAAAATGCTACACCCGGGCCTGCAGGGCCTATCCCTGGGCGCTCGATACCCCGGACAGAACATCCCTGTCGTCGGGTTTACCGAAGACCCGTTTGCAACACAAGAAACACGCAAGCGTAGTGCATTAGTCAAGGGCCCCATCATCAACCTGGACCTCTCGTACGCTGACTACTACGGCCTGAGCGAGTCGCTATTCACCTCCCTCAAGGACGTCTTTGAATGCATGGCGGAGAACAAGTCTCGTATCGGAGTGGTGGCCCCAATCAAACTAATCCAGGTCCTCAAGCGCGAGAACGAGCTTTTTAGAACCAGCATGCACCAGGACGCCCACGAGTTCTTGAACTTTCTGCTGAATCAGGTCATTGAAAACATTGATATGGCCCAGTCCTCAAGCGATACAGACACAAAGAGCAATGGCAGCAGTGCCAAAGCCATGGACGACATCTTCCAGGGCATTCTCACCTCCGAAACCAAATGCCTGACCTGCGAGACTGTGTCTCGGCGCGACGAACAGTTCTTGGACCTCTCGATCGACATTGAGCGCAACTCCTCGGTCACCGCGTGTCTCCGCCAGTTCTCGGCCAGCGAAATGCTGTGCGAGCGGAATAAATTCAACTGCGACCACTGCGGCGGCCTCCATGAAGCCGAGAAACGCATGAAGGTCAAAAAACTACCCAAGATCTTGGCTCTCCACCTCAAGCGCTTCAAGTACACCGAGGACCTGCAGCGAAACGTCAAGCTCTTCCACCGCGTGGTGTACCCCAAACATCTCCGCCTGGACAATACCACCGACGACGCGGAAGACAGCGACAAGCTCTACGAGCTGTATGCGGTAGTCGTGCATATCGGCGGCGGCCCGTACCACGGCCACTACGTTTCGATTGTGAAAACAGAAACCGCAGGCTGGCTCCTGTTTGACGACGAAATGGTCGAGGCCGTGGACCCAACCTACGTGTTTAACTTTTTCGGCGACAACAAGGGGCTCGCGACGGCCTATGTCCTCTTCTACCAAGAAACAACCCAGGAACAGTACCTGCGCGAAAACCTGTACACCAACGTGGCCCCGCCTGGCGCGCCTTCTCTTGGCGTGCCGTCCGCTACTGCATCGACCTCCGCCATCCCCGTCAATCCCGCGCCCGGCTCTACCCCTGCAACCGTCGCCGCCCCTGCTCCACCCATTGCGACGGGAATGGAGCCAACCATCCCCGAAGACCCCCAAGCAATCTTCCGCAGCCCGTCTCCCGACGAGGGGTCCAACCCGTTCGCAGACCCCGTCAACGGCGCGCCGCTCACGCACGCGCAGACCACCAGCGGCGGCTCCATCGGCCTGTCGCGCTTCAAGTCCAGCAACAGCGGCAACGCCCCTCCTGCTGCTGCCACGCGGCGCCGGAGCGTGGCCGCCGGCGCCTCCGTCAACTCGTCCTCCGCCCTGCCTCAAAGCAGCCCCAACACCAGCGGCGGCGGCGGCTCAGGCATCCAGTTCTGGAAGAAAAAGGACGCGAGCAGGGATAGCGTCTCGCACGGCATGAACGGGCCGGCGAGCGGCTCGGACGCGGCCGCGGCGGGCCCGAACACGACCACGACGACGCCGTTGGTGAAGAAACGGGCGAGCCGGCATTTGTCGTTTTCGTTCAAGAAAAGCTAGGCCTCGCCAAGTCTGGGTGATTAACCTTCGAGAGCCGAGTGATTTAAACCTGGATTTCGTTTCGTTTCGTTTCGTTTCGTTTCGTGTTTGGTCTTGTTATAGTCATTGTTGTCGTTACTGTTCTTGTTTGTGCTGTTTGTGCTCTTTTGCCCTGTTCTGTTATTACACTTATACCTGATGAACATACATGTAAATAATACATACATAAAAAACACATTTGGAAATAGGAGCATTATTTTTGAATGTCTTGCAATATCGTGGTGAGAACAAGATGGCTACTAGTATTTTAGTTACGCGTGCGTATGGCCATCTATTGATTTCTCAAGTGCTCCTTTATAATGCCCCAAAATAAAAGCAACCTGTATTACTAGTGCTGTATGGAATCTGACAAACGTACACGTTGAAGTGAAGGAAAAAAAAAGTTACTTTTTTTATATACCTGATTTTGTTGCATTTGTGATACAGCTGCGAAACCACCAACTTGTGTATTCACGACATCCATGCACTGGACGTAACGTACATGCACCCATGTACCTGTATGTAATAACTGTGCGAACTCTCGAGCTTCCAAAATATCAAGCAGCTTTGCTTTAACAAGTATCAAGCAGCTTTAGCAAGTGTCAAGTTAGCCTTGAACCGCAGGCCCCGGGCAAATGGTGACGTTAGAAGCACTTACATGTAAACGTATATGTACTACATGTAAACGTACTTGGCCAGTTTTTTGAAGGTTGACTTTTTTGTAGGTAAATGGTTTCTTTGTGTTTGTTTATTATCCTCTTGACTTTATACATGTACAAGGCTCTTTTCTTGCTTTGGAAGATGATGATGAAAAAAAGATGCAGATGAAGGTAAGAAAAGACACAAAAAGAGTTGGTGCCGGTATTCAGTACGCTAGATATAGAGGCAGCGACTCCACCCTTCACTTTACTCTTAACTCCATTTTTTTCACTTTCTAGTAGCATTGGTGTATTAACTCTAGTCCCCGATTTAAAATCTCCGCAACTATTTCAACTGCGCTATTAAAAAAAATGTAATACCAAGTGTGTAGTAAAGCAGCGAGATCGAGTGGTGCTTTGGTTGGCAATTCTGAATTAAGTCAATTATTTTTTTCTAATGCGAAATCCTGGAGTTAACTCTGTTGGGATAAGAGCAAGGTACGCAGGCTGCACCGATCTAATGAAATACCCGAGATGGTGTCGCAGACTCAGGCAAGTAGGTCAACACCTCAAGTCAATGAAACGTAGTGTGGTGTGAGTTAGACATAAAGGACTGAGTGAGTAGCAGGCCTTGGAACCCGATCTCGTAATGAAGTAGTTCAAGTAGAGCACGAAAGACCAGGCCAGTTTCCTAACAATCTCTTGCTCTCTCTTAGGAAAGCAATGCGTCAAGCGTCAAGCGTCAAACAATTGAATCCTTGTAAAAAAAAAGGAGGAAAAGGTTAGAAGAGTTCGGTGAGCGCTTTATTGCGAGAGATCCTTAATAGTTAGAACAACTTGAACATTGAATTAATGCCCTGCCGCGTTTACATTTTGGAATTTACAGTACATGCGTTATGGTTGAACGAAGACGTCCCCGTATATCCGTAGTTTATTTCTAGAGCTAGCTAGCTCCGGGTGAATTTATGAACTTTACCAATAACTAATAACTAATTAGGCTAGCCTGGATATGCGTAGATATAGATGGTATGTATTTGTTAGGGGTATATTGAAGGCCCGCATCTTCGTAGCTTCACAAGGTGTATTCCTAGTTCTATGGATTTTGGTTGTAAGTAACGGGGCTCGTGATCTGGATGCACAAATACGTGGTACTTGTCTATTAGGAATATATTGAAGTCGAATCTATCATAGCTACAGTACGAATAGATTGGGACAAGGCAAGCAAATAGCGCTGGCCAATTTACAACCATTTCAGTTGGCCGGAGATACCCACACTACGTGCACTAGTGATCTTGTTGGATGCATATAGAGTCTAGCTCGATATCGATTTAAAAAGACATCAATGATTACATGCATACTAACCTTTGAGCAACAGTATTTGAATTGTAGATATCCGCTTCAAACTAAATCCACCCTGCATCTTGATTAATCTTATTTTTTTTTTGGTTAACATTGTTGCATTGCAATGTGCCCCGGATAGAAAAAAAGAACAAGCCAAAAAAAGGTTTTCCTGCTGCTTCAAAGTTCACTGGCATGATGATTCCATTAGACTCGGACTTTGCATACTTGATTCTGATTTGTGGAACTTGCTATTTCCGTAATTTGTTCAACTAGCCTGTTGGGTATACGAAGCTATACTAGCACCCTTGCCTTTCTTGGTAAGCCTCCAGTGCGAGTGCTATCCAACGTGCAATGCTCAAAAATGAACGGTGTCTTTGCGTGGTGGCTCAACAGCTACTAGTACCTGAGCAACACTGAAATGTTTTTAAGTTTTTTTTCTAGAACCACATTCCTCGCATATTACGGCGACTCCCTAAACTTTATACCGCCGATGACTCAAGAACCAAGGGAGGGTACGCATACATGTAACTACGATCGCTTTTTAGCTTAAACTAATATATTTCTATCAAAACCCTATCTGATTAATTTTTGGAGATCCTCTGATACTAATCAATCGCTATATAAGCTATACGCTGCACATGTGGGCCGGTAGACTCACATAACGAGAAGAGCGGCAGGTGACTTTTAACCTCCTTCCATGCGAGCGAGGAGACCAAAACCCGGGGCCTACAGTGGGAAAATAGTGAGTGAGTCACAAAGTTCCAGCTAGCCGGCCCGTTGTACCTAACATTGGACAAGCTCAAGCTGGAGCGGCCGGGAAGAGCGGGAGCATATTCTCGAGCTATAGCCGTCGGCGATTGCAATTAATGCCCGGCGTGCGTGCGCGTTCCAAAATATTTTTAGAAAACATTTGTTGAGTGCGCACTTGTGTTTTTCACAAAGAAAAAAAAAAAAATCCCCACTTGAAGTTCTCTGCTTCGAGAACAAATCAAAGGCCGTATATATCAAGTTTCAATATTGCAAGGGCGCCTCCAGCCAATTGATAGCGCCTCAGATAGCGTGGGGCGGAAGTTCTTCGATTTAGCTCAGGTTGAATCAAAATTTTTTTGTGCAATTATTGGCGTCAAAAATTTAAGGATGCATGGAATGGCAATACTATATAAGGTTGCACATGTGGGTGGGGCGTGGTGGGCCCGGTATTCCAGAATCTCACTCACGACACCCCCAGCTGGAGTGCATAGTTTGGATCTACATGCAGGATCCAGGCGTCGAAGAGCGTAATCAATTTCTAGCCATGTGTTCTTAGAACCTTATCTAGTGAAACCCAGCTAGCTACGGCGATATCATGAAGATATCGAAAAGCCTTGACAGTTACGAAGATGATTGATCATTGGTGATATCGATCATGAATCTATTTATACGCCCGAGATGATACTACTGTAAGTTGCAACGTATTTATGCGTATAAAGCCCATGAAGTGAGACATCAATGTTCCAGATAGCGCCATGATAAACTTTGAAATCACTGCTTTCTCGTGCCCGTCTCTCGCTCATCCACCAATTGCAATGTTTCACGCTTATTTTATTTCCTCGTCTTATTAGTAAAATGAATCTCCTATTGCTTAGCACCTGAGCTCACCTATTTTATACAAGTAACATTTGAAGTTGTCAACTTGAAGAGCAAGTTAAAGCCAGTTTTATTTGAGTTGTTTTTCTGATAGAAAATGAGACAATGGTGATTGGTAGGGGTTTTGTGACACAAGCCATATACAATTTAGATGCTTCAGAAGTTCATGAAGTCAAAATTCCACATCTAAAGAATTTATATTCTACGCACAATTGTATTTGTGACTCTCATCCCATGTAGTTTTTCCTGTCAGGAAATACCCGTACACATGCCCGCTAAGGTTGAAAGAGCAGCATTGGACTTTGGGCGGTTCAATGCCGAAGCCCAGCATCTATCGATTCACCACTAGCTATTGAATTGAATTGAGCTCTCTTCATTATTAGGTATACGTAATAGCCAATCAACGAATAGATGCCAATATTATTAGCACCGAATCCTTCTATACATAGCATGAAGCTTAATTATGTAGGCAGTACGAAATAATTGTGTTTCGTACGTTACTACCACCCGAAATTAATTGACGATCATTAGCCATGCGTTTGGACCAGTAGGCTTGAAATTTTGAATCAAATAATCGCCAAAGAATGCATGACTTAAAGGACTTGCAGGATATGGCAAAAACGCTTACTATTATTGTAAATGTCCACGTACGTATTAATGTCGCCAAACACTTGAGTCATTGCAATTGGTGTTTGCGACCTTTAGATGACCGATAGCATGCAATAGTTCTACTGCTGGCGAGAAACACCAGGCAGGTGGTAAGTTCAGAGATTGGGCGGTCATGTGTGAACACATGGATCCACAGTCGTCTATGGAGCGTCTAAGGAGCGTTTCCTCAAATATGTTTCAGCGTCTTGGCGTCAAACACTGCCAACGTTGATTGTGAACTTCAATTGTGCACTGGGAACGTTCTGCGAAAATACCCAGATTCTGGTTCCTATAACGATTACGAGTCCGCGTCCAACGGAGCTGTAAAATCTCCGATATCCGTGCCAGACACCGGCCGCTCACTCGCAATATCGATCCATGAAGGCAATATTCCGCCCCAGGCGTGGCACAGTATGTCTATGCAGCATGATGAAGTGCACGCACGCATACTAGTCTAGCTATTTTTCTATTTACATGCTGTATCAATACTAGTACATACATGTATGCAGATAAGAGAATGCTTTGCCAGCGGACAAAAGACATGTGCAAGTCATCAATACCAGAGTACTATATGCATTGTATGTATCAAAGGCTTCCACCCATGCAGCGCACGTCGTCGTTGTCCACTCGCGAGCCATTTACAACGGCAATTTCCACTAGTGAAGCCAGCGCGCGCAGTGTTTAAATGTCCGTAGCACCTCATCGTGCATGCTGTTCAGGCTTGTTCTTTTTTCTGTCCACTTATAAAGAAATATAATCACACGCGTGCTCAGCAGTTTCTCGAGTGTAGAGTTCAAATGTTATAAAAGAAAAAGCAGAATAATCCCCTCGACCCCCCTGCTATAGACCCTAACCCCGTTAAACTCTCGTACGAGAGCCGCGAATCATTGTCCAAAGACTCGATATCATCACATCTCTGCTGTCGGGGTTGCAAAAAGCTGGTAAATCCAATTTTTTACTTCCTTCGACCCTTCTTCCTAGCTAGTACGTACGTCCTTCACTTCTTCTTCTCCCTCTTCGTCTTCCATACTACTTGGGATTGTCCCCTTTGTTCCATTTTACTCAGACCAAGTTTATGGCCTAGCGTATTCCAATTTCAAAATCAGCTTACGCTTGTGCAGATCGCCCCAGTTTCTAACCTCAAGTGCTCTCAATAATTCTTCTATTCCACGACGACAGCACTAGTGACATAAATCTCAAAGAACAGCAATCTTACTTTCTACTACGGCAAAGACCTAACTAGCCACCTAGCTTGATTAGGCGTTGACTGTGCTTTAGAAGAAAGCTAGAGGACAAAAACTTTATAATCTCAGACAAAGACCCTTCTTACGCCTCGTCAAATTATTTTTTTGGTAATTTTTTTTTTTTTTTTGCCTATTTCATTTGGGATTTATCCGCAAGTTTTGGGCCAAGTTCTCAATCTGCTTGCAGATTTTCGTTTAGGTGATAATAGTCTGGGATTCGTGGTGCTACTTACACTTCCTTGCTTTATTTTTTGAGTGACATTTTCCTTCGAACGTTTTATAGCACAACCGTAATTGTTCGACGACATCCTTTATTCCTTCTCTTTTTTTCCTCACGCGTTCTATCTCATGGGAAACTTTGTACTCATACGTTATTCTCTGGACCATCTCTGAGATTCATCTTCCACCACCACTCTAATTCACAACTGAATTTGCCTTTCCTCTTCACCCCAACCGCCGGGGTCCAGAGCTGAGATATTATCACTCCGTCCGCATTTGGTCGGATAGGTTGTTCTCCTCTCACCACAGAACCATGCGCAGGAGGAATTCAGTAGTTTCAATACCTTCAATACCAGATTTGCCCTCGGCTCAATCACAGCAGTCAGCATCCGTCGATGAGAACACGCAAAATCCTCCTTTACAGACGCCTCTTTTCTCCACAGCCTACTCCCATGCAGAAAACCCTCTTCAAAGCTCTTCTCCACAACCGACATCCCCTCCAGACGACACTCTACCACAACAATCGCAAGCTCCGATTATCCTCAATCAGTCAAAGAAGCGCCCTCACCCGTTATCGCCAAGCACGACCCCATCGCCTGTTCAAGAGCCCTCAAATGAAGACCCACCAACTGCACGAGGTGCAACTGGCGCTCCCAAGGAAATTATCGACAGTCTGCGCGGCTTTTTGCTTTTCAAATCTGCGCCGGAGTCATTCTTGGAGGAGATTGCAAGTAAACTCGTCATGCAACTTCATTCGGCTCACAGTTTTATAATAACGGAAGGAGAAGAGGCGCGTGCAATGTATTGGATTATTAGGGGTTCAGTAGGTATAGTATCTCGAGACGGAGAGTCTGTTCATGCCGAGCTAGGGCCCGGTGCGTTCTTTGGTGAAATTGGTATTCTATTTGATTGTCCAAGGACCGCGTCTGTTCAGGCTCGTGAAAAGTGTGTGTTAGCTGTTTTGACTGCGGGAGCACTCAACGAAGTTCTTCCCTCGTATCCTGTTATTGAACAGGCAATCAGAGATGAAGCTCAAGAACGTTTGGCTGTGTTGGAAAAAAATCGACTTGCTCAGCACACCAAACACCTTGACAATCAAAGAAATGCATTAAATACTGCTTCAGAAAACTCGGATTTGCAACTTGGTAAAGAGTATAACTCCACTCGGACTCGAAATCATAGTATAGGTGATCTCATCAAATACCTTGAGCATACAGGCGTTAGAGAAATTCTAGAAGAAATGCCATTGTTCAACAAGCTCCCGACAGAAATGCTTCACAAGTTGGGACTGGCAATCGAACCAAAGGCTTATGGTCCGTTCCAAATGATTATTCGTCAAAATACACCAGGAAAAGACATTTACTTCATTATTGACGGTCAGGTTGAAGTGCTAGACGAAACCTCAAATACAGTTATAGCTCGATTGTCACGGGGAGCCTACTTCGGCGAAATGGCGTTTCTTGCATGGGCAGACAAAAGAACGGCTTCTGTTCGAACCATTACTGAGTGCGACTGTTTAGTAGTCACTGAGGAAACATTAGTTTCATTATGCCAAAATTACCCAGAATTCCAAACTCATATGGAAGAAACAGCTAACCTTCGCATCGGAGATAACCAATCGCACCATATTTGGAAGCCTGACAGTGTTCCGCGATCAAAATATCTTAGTCGACGACACAGCGTTTCCACAAGCTCATCAGAGTCTTTGTCAAGTGGACAAGAAACCGAGCCAAAAGAAGCTCCAGGGAAACATCTAGATCACGATCCATTCCAAGTGAAAAAGAGCAGTGAAGATGAAGATGACCAACACGAAAGCCAGGCTCACGGGGTTGGACTCTTTTCAAAATCCTGGAATACGTCTGGTTCTTTTGGCTCTCCATCTCCTGGTAAGCTCCCAGGGTGCGAACTTGGACCCCGAGAGTCTGACAATTCTCTCTCTCCCTCTGATCTATCCCCCGCGTCAGAATCTTCGAATGATCCATTGCAAAAAGATACATCTTTTTCTGTTCCCTCTCCTAATTCTATGCAAATGAGCAAACGAAATTCCCCCTTCTTTGGAAATTATTCGCCTTCTCCTACCGCTTCACCCGCGCCCTCGCGGCGAGCGAGTACCAAGACATTTTCATTGTTCCCAGGGCGTGCTGAGACAATTATCGAAGAGGACGAGACTGGCGGGTTTGCCCCAGAAGCTCCATCTGAAAGTCCAACACCCTCTGCAATTGGCGTTAGGAGGCGCCTTTCCCACCATGGCTTGCTGCTTCATCCTCGTGCAAAGCGAGTTCGGCAAATGTCACGTAGGCGGTCATCCCTATTTACCATAGGCCCATTTCCTGATTTTATTCAAATGAAGATATTCAAATTCATGGACCTCAAGACCCTCATGAAAGTTCAACGAGTTTGCCAGTATTGGCGTCAAATGTTACAAACATCGCAGCAATTGGTACAGGAATTGGATTTGAAACCTTACAACACCACTATTACTGATCAAACAATCATCTCCATTACAAACTTTGCCGGTATTCGTCCAAAAAAGGTTGACATTAGTAACTGTTTTCACTTGACTGATGAAGGATTTTCCTACCTGGTGAATGGAATCGGTTTAGCCAAGATCCAAGTATTCAAGATGAGGTCTGTGTGGGAAGTAAGCGCAATGGCCATTTTAGATTTGTGTGTGCCTTCAATTGGCTCCGATTTGGAGGAGATTGATTTGTCAAATTGTCGCAAAGTCCACGATGAGACGCTAAGCCGGCTTGTTGGATGGGTTGTACCTCCATATGGCCCTGATGGTCAACCAAATATATCTCCTTCGCCTGGGACAGTAGTCGGATGTGCAAAGCTGCGAAAAATATCACTATCTTACTGCAAACACATAACTGACCGATCCATGTATCATATGGCAATGTTTGCATCTGATCGTATAGAGTATTTGGATTTGACACGATGCACTACAATCACCGATCATGGATTTTCCTTCTGGAGCATGCGATCTTTTTCTTCATTGAGATATTTATGTCTTGCAGATTGTACTTTCCTGACTGATAAGGCAATTATCTCTATTGCCTCCGCAGCCAAGGGGCTTCAAACGTTGATACTGTCCTTTTGCTGTGCACTAACGGACGTTTCTGTGGAAGTTCTTGCTCTTGGGTGTCCTGCGTTAGTAAATCTTGATCTAGCCTTTTGTGGTTCAGCAGTTTCCGACGCGTCGCTGTCTACAATTGCATTGCACTTACTGGAACTTCAAACCCTTTCTGTACGGGGATGCGTGCGTGTTACCCGAAGAGGTGTAGAAACTATTTTGATGATTGCAGGTTCTCATAGTTTAAGAATGCTGGATATTACACAATGCCGCAACACCCAAGGCCCAGTCCCCATCCAACCCCCACTGGACATGGTCACTGGTACTCCCAGAGTAAAAATTAAACAATAATGTTGTTATGATGTCTATGAGAGTTTTACTTTTTTTTTTACCTTCTATTTTTACTTATTAGTTAATGATCAATTAATTTATTTATTACTGAGCAGAGTATAGATGCAAGTATGTATTTTAAAACACGGAGATATAACTGTTAATGCGTTCCTTTTGATTCTGAGAAATACACTCAGCTATCCATGTGAGGTTTCGAACTTCTTGCTCACGGGCCTTAATCCACGCCCACACGGTTGAGTATGTGAATTGCTGCGTAAAAGCAGCCTTGCAAAGTTCCATCTCACGCTGATAAAAGTGGTCTTCCAGTGACTTATTGCCGGACGAGTCAAAGAGTGACGAATCGAACTCAGAGCTACCAGCAGCTTCAACAGCAAATCGAATTTGCTCAACTTCTTCAGCTCTCACCAACAGTTCTGTGGCGGCTGGATAGAGAGAACCAAACTGTGGAATGAGCGAAAGACGATCATCCTTCGAAAGCTCAGTTCCAATAGAATTGATTGAAATGTTGATGGTCCTGCGATCAGCCTCGAATTCGAGTAACCGGCACTGAATCTCAGCAGAAGGATTAGGCAGCGTCTTGGCAAACTTGTAGAAATCCTCTAGGTAAGCCTTGTATAGCCTGTTTCTGATAATCTCAATGTTGAGGTCGTCGAGTTCCTCGGCTGAAAAGCAATCCTTGAAATAGGGTGCAAGAGGCGTGTCGACTAGCACCGTGTCGTATAGTGACTCGACATCAGTAGCTACTGAAAGGGCCGGTAGAGTGTCGAACCAGCCCAAAGGGTGGCAGCGCTCGAGAATTTCGGAACGATCCCGCTCGTGAACAGTGCCAGTGATGAGAAGAGCCACATTATCAATCATGTAGCCGTAAGTGATGTAGTCCATGTATTTGGACAGGGGCTCTACGGCCTGAGACCGAATATAACGGAAGTCGTCAATTAACTTGGCAAACGCCTTTTCTTGAATAATGGAAGTCGAGAGAGGTCCAGGCACATTTGCCAGGAAGTTGCCGTAGTCAGTGGATGACAACTGAAGTTTTAAATCTAAACACACTGTTTAGCACTTTTTTCAACCGACAAAAACAGAGTAGACGTTAACATACCATCCAGAGTATCGCATTGTGTCAAATTGATGTACTGCGCACCTGTGAGCAGGCCGTTGCGGTACCCTCTAACAACGCCCTCGATATAACCGCTATTGCATAGTTAGTATGGGTGGATATTAACACTGATTCATGTGAAACATACAAATTGATATTGATATATAGACCTTCCATGTTGGTGTTTGTAACAAAATGAGGGGAAGGAAGAAGGCCTTATAAGAGAAAAAAATGAAATTTCGCCGTCAAAGGAAAGCAAACACTGGGAGTAAAAGGGAAAGAGTAGCATGAGGGTGAAAAAGGGAAGAGTAGCATGGACATAAAAATAGGTACGGCTTTCTACATGATTACGTAATATTCTTAACGTTATCAGTCAGCTGAAATTAGCCAACGCATGCGAATTGGAACTTGTTCCATCGCGAAGAAGACAAGACGGTGACAACGACCGAACACACAATGGCTGAGACAACGGAACCTCCTGCGTCTACAGGATTTGCAGCTGTAGACCCACTACTAGATATATTACTGGAAGAACTGCCAGATCCCGTTCAAAAGCTCTTACGATCGTCCTCAAAGAATGCGACAGAGTCCGCCGAGAGCTTTCTCCCCAGCCTACGAAGTAGTAGCCTTGCGACTATCACTAGCGCCGAAACAGAGGCTGCCTTAGAACAGGAGCAACAAGAAATCACGGAGAGACTTCAAAGCATTGCTCATTCATCTTACCCCAAGTTTATATCTGGCTCAGTTGCTTTATCCTCGTACCACGATGAGTTTGCGGCATTCAAGGAAACCGCGAAAGACTTTTACGAGTCTGAGTTTGCATACCTAGACAATGACATGCAACACTTTTCTTCACTGCTGCCAATGTATGACGACGAGGATAACGAATCAAGTGTGAATAGAGAAGGTGCTGCCGCCATGCGAGCAAATAACGCGGAATCTATTATTCTACTCAAAAATCTAGACAAGATCCAAGATATGCTGGAGCTACCAATGCTAACACTGGCCTGCGTAAACAATGGATACTACACAGAGGCATTGGACCTCGCTTCTCATACGAGCCGGCTCTATCAACGATACAGCAGTGTGAAGGTGATTCAAGACATTCACCGACAGGTCGAGGATGCGCTCAAGTCTATGCTGGTGCAGTTGCTAAGACTGTTGAGAGAGACAGTCAAACTGCCTACGCTTATTAAAGTCATGTCCTACCTGCGAAAGATGCAGCCGTTTCAATCAGCTCCTGACGCCAGTCGCCAACTCCAGCAGCTTTATCTTGTATCCCGACTGCAATATATCCGCACTCTGCTCGCAATGCTCGAGCCATTGAAGCAACAGTCTCCCGAAGGCTACCTTAAGCGATCTCTTGAAATTTTTAGAGAGCATGTGTTTGTGACTGTAGTAGGATTCAGATCCGTCTTCCCCGAATCCATCTCCACCTCCGCCCCTTACCAAACAACGACTCCTTCGACCACAAGTGCACCTAACGAAAAGCTGACATCATCGTCTGGAGAGCGGCTAATCTCGTCTTTTCTTCGAACGCTAGTAGATGAACTCCATCAAACAATTGCTGATATAAGTCCATTCATTGATGACGAAGGGGCCCGGAGCAGCCTTTGGCTGCAAGTGTCGTACTGCTCTCAGTCCCTTGGACGCGTCGGCGGCGACTTTTGGCCTACAATCCAGGGACCCCAAGAGTCCGGCAGTGCTGGTATTTCAAAAGAAGAATGGATCACGGCATTACTGAAGCAACAAGAAGTATCTCGACACCTTAACCAAACATCTTCTTCTCCCATGATTGCATAAGTGTGCTCGAGTTGATGTTTTGAAATGTACTGTACCATTAATACTTAAATATTGAGCTGAAAAAAAAGTTATTAAAAGAGTGCTACAAATAAATAAAGCAGGCGGTGGGGATCTAATACACCTATAGGATCTGCCTAAGCTTGTAGACTGTTTTCTATTTCAAGTTTTCCTTCGCCCACTTGATGAAGCAGGGGACATCGCCCACAACACTGGCAGTTACGGAACGTTCTTGAATCCACCTGGGGATGTTTCCCCTTGCATCACTCGTCTGGGCCATGATCCATTCAACCTGGCTTTCTGCCTCGATGTAAGTGACCATTTCAATCGCGCAGTACTCCGCGCGCGTCACATGTGGCTCAACAGCATGGCTCGCTGGTAGAGAAATGACAAAGAACTGCTTCACCTCAGGGTCAGGCTGGATGGTTAGAATCCAAACCGCCATTTCACGGTCCGTAAACATGCGAGGAAACTTGTAATGTACAGTGTATGCTGCAACTTCGTTAGAACATAAAACACAGATGGTGACAACATATTCAATGTCACTTCAAAACATACCTTTCCAGCCTTCCTCGTGGTCCTGGGGGATCACATCTGGCTCATCTTCGTGTGTGCGGAACGAATTAAGAAGGGGGATGTATTCAACTTCGTTTTTAGTGTGATTTTCCAAGATGCCTTCTCGAAACTGTTCAAACGTCACGTCACGGTGATACGACACTCGCGCCATCCAAAAATCACTGTCTTGACGGTTGGTGTATGTGTGCACGTCCGACGGATAGACCTTTGTCTTGTTCCAGTTGACTTTTATTTGCTTGACGAACTCCAGCGCTGCAGGAATCACTTGCGACTGGGGCGGTAGTTGACTTGCGTCGAATTCCTTCAAAGGAAAGTTGAATCCATGGCTGTTTGGTTGGATATGCATACTTGAGAAATAATGAGTGTGTGAGTCTAGCAGAGAAATCACGAGAACTAGATATGGATAGTCTCAGAGATGGAGAGGTGGTAATGGGAGAGCTCGAGGCCCAGGAAAGTTTGTTTATTAAGACCTGAGAAAAATGTTGCCAACACAAGCACGGCTTACAGCATCAAATTCCAATAAAAAAGTTACTGCAGTCAAGCGCAAAGATGCATTTCATTTCTGCCTATAGTCTAAAACTATAAAAAAACGGCTAACTAAAAAAAATAATATGAATGTATAAATCAGACTATGCTTTATACCGGCTTGAAATCTTCTTTCTTAATATCCCATCTGTGCCCTGTTTCGGAAACGTGGAAGAGAATATTTCATAGCGCCTTAAGAACGCAGCTAGATAAACGGGCGATAATTTGTCCCTGTACCTCTCAAGTTCTTGGAATCTTTGCTCTTGTAAGCGCACTCGCTTAGCTGCCCCGCCATCGCCTTCTTTTTCCTCCTTCTCAATCTCGTCAATCATTCGTTTTTTGATGTTGTAATTGAGGCAGTCTTCTACTTGATTTGAACCAAGAACTCTCACGCTGTCCTTGTATTTTTCTCCCTTGAATATTGGCACCTCGGCAATGCGCATTAATGCTTCGTTTTTGTCCTCAGTCACAACTGACCGACTGCCTGTATTTAGCCATACGAGTGTAATGTATTCGTTGTCGACCGAGGATTTATGGTCGTACTCCTCCAGCTCTTTTTCTTCTTGATAAATAAGCATTTGTTCTTCTTCTTCGTCGCTCAGCTCTTTATGCTTCATTTTTTCTCGAATCTGGGCTTGCTTTACTTGCCAGCTGATGTTAAATCCATCCTCAGAATCGCTGTCTGGACTTGCGTTCTCAATGTCGCTATTTGAGCTAGAGCTTACAGAGGCGGGAAAGAGGTTGATGTCATCTGGTTCGGGTCCAAGGAAAAATAGGTTATCTAATTCCATATCAGCAGAGCAGTCACTGGATGAATTATCAGAACTTTCTTCATCAGCTTCATTGGTAGAACTAGTGTCAATATTAGAATCATTTTCTGAACCACTAGAACCGGTACTGGACGTCTCTTCGATTTGACTAGCAAATGCCTTGTACCACTTATCATCCACGGCATTAGTCAATTTAAGCTCTTTTTCTTTATCCTTTTCCAAAACTTCGTCAAATGTCTCGTACCTAGACCCGTTTAGCTTTTTTGGATTGTCTTCCTCTGGTTGGACTATGTCGAGTTTGTTTAGTTCCCTCATATTGTATTCAAACTTGGGGGCGTTTTCCACAGACAACGCTTGCTCTACTTTATCGTAATATGAGTCGTCAGAATCAGCAGCAATAAACTCTTTGAACACTGTTCGAGTGCGGCGAGGGTATTGCTGCCAGTATGTTTTTGAGGAAATTGGATATCCATGCTCTATGAGTGCACGGTGAACATCTTTTTTACCAACGCGGGATTTCGATCCTGTGATAGTGGCTAGAACCTGGCGAACAATGCATCTTACAGTATCCTCAATCATCTCCTCCATTTCCCCAAGAAGGTCAAGTTCTAAAAGTTGCATCAGCTTCTGACCACTTTCAGATGGAAATGTAACTTCGTCGTAGGGGGCATGTCTGAATATCATGCTGCTTAGATGGAAAAGCTGTTTGATATTTATTAAAGAATCTGTAGTGTCCATATCAGTATCAAGATTAACCACTGGGGACTCTTTGTATATCCTCCGAAACATTGGGTTGCAAACATATGTCTTGGGGTTGACGCGTCTCTGAATTTCTTTAGAGCCCCTCTTGATCACAGTTTTATGACGCTCCCATGCTTGCATGCTTTGTGCTTGCTTTTCCTCCATTGCGATCCATTCTTCAGACATTTCCCAGGCTGTGGGTATTTCCTTCATGGCAATCCCTTTATGCACCCTTTCTAATGGGTTATTATTAAGGTATTCCTCAGTCATCCTCTGTAACAAGTTGAAATATTCTTCGCACTCAACTACCGATTTAGTTCGAACACCCTGAGCAACACCCAACATATTATGTCGCGATCTGCGACCAAGGAAGGTAAAAAAACGCTCCTTCTCGTCAATGGCCCAGAACGACCCAGCAACATGGCCTGCCTCTAGAGTATCATTCGCAAGTAATTCGCGGCCATAATCGTTTGTGGATTGAGCCGAATCTTCGTACAGCGGAAATAAGGTCTCAGTATCTACTGAACCTGTTGTATTGACGCGGGAGTATGGCAGAGAGTATTTATCGATATTTTCCGGACAACCACTTGCATACTCATGTAGTTCTTGGCTGTATATTCGGGCATACCTTGCGTTGTAACTTCTTTCCTCATGGCGGATCTTGCTTTTAGTGACGACCTTATCCTTTGGCGTAAGATACTCTTGCGTGACCACCTTCCCCAAATCTAAATCACTATCATTAATCGCCTCTTTACCTCTGGCAATTAACGTTGGAAGTACCTCACTCTCGACTTCTTCTTTGTATTTTTGCTTTAGTGCTTTCAAGCTCCTATAAAGTCTACCTCTTTCTTCTCGTGAGATAGTCAGCTTGGGTTCAATTGAACGAGATTCATCTTCGTCAGTTGAGATAGCTTCGTCGTCAGAGGCAACTTCATTATCGGAGGCACTATTTCCACCCTCTTTGTCGTAATCGGAGTCGAAATTCAAGCCTTTATTAGAGGCAAAATCCCCTTCTTCATTCGACCCAGAAGAATCATCACTGGAACTAGCGTCGGAACTAGAGCTGCCGGTACTAGAATGATCTTCCTCAGTGCCAGATACATGTGAAACGTCAGACAGATCCTCGCTACTCGATTTGCCTTCAGTATCCGGCGGTGAACTCATTGCGTCTCAGAGGACGTGCGTTGAGAGTTCAAAAGTTATACATCAAATTGTTTCAGTCTATAGTTGAAAAAAGTCAGAGATCAAAAAACCCAACCATCTTGGGTTGGGGTTGGAATTTTTTTTTTGGACATCGCGAGAAGCACAATAGGTATTTTTCAACTTTCTTTCTATTTTACACATGCTCCTGGCCAGTAGCAAAATATAACATGCTTCGACACAGGCTAATAAATCGGAGAGTTTTAACGAAACAGTCTTTTTTAAGACAGTTTACGCAGTTCCGGCAGCTTTCTTCAGACGCCGCGTTCGACAAAAACACCACAGAGGCTACCGATGGCACAGACACAACGCATGAAAAGCCAGCGCCAAAGACTTCGCGGGGAGTCAAGTTACCGCCTAGAGACCAGCGATTCGTTATTTTAAGTGCAAGAGCATCCAGTATTCTTCCTCGGCAGAAACCAAAACGAATCACGCAACAAAAGCTAGAGTTCAAGTCAGATCAACTCGATGCCCAACTGAAAAGGCTGCTTGTATTCAAAAGTGAGGTACCCCAGGACGTTGTACTTGAAAGTATACAGCAACTCAAACCTTCAACGCCATCGGTATCTGAAAAACGTTACGATCAGCTATATAACGACATCTTGAGAGCTTACACAGCTCCCCAACTTCGTGAGTTTATTCGCCAGTATGCAAAATCCAATTTCGCAGGAAGCAAGCTTAGAAAGACTGATTTGGTTAAATATATCATTACGAATCACTGGAATTTGCAGAAGTCTAAGGAGATCAGCGAATCTTCTGATGTTATTGTCGAAAACGTTATTGATTTGAGCCGCCGTGATTTGTTCATTATTGTGTCGAGAAATGGTCAACTTCCTCGCTACTGGACTAAATCCGGTGCGAAGATAGTTATTTTAGGAGAGGAACGGAAAATTATTGTTCGGTCAACAGCTGACACATTCCAATGGATTAATGCATCTATGACGAAGGCCCTTAATAATGTGAAAACGAAAGAGTTCGATGTTAGCTCATTGCAGTCAATTGTTGATTTGGAAAATCTCCCTCTCGATAAAATTCAGCGCCTTTCTGACGTCTATATTGAGCGTGACGGTAATAAGCTTGTTGCTTCATCATTCGGAGAGCACCGGATTGATCAAGCAGAAAGATTAATCTTAAGTTCGTCCGGGTTTAATCCTCGCCAAGTGGATTCATTTCTTTGCGATTCTAGCGAGAATAACCTCAAGAGTGGCGTTTATTCCTCTGTTATCGAGGATGATGCTCTATCTTGGGCTTACAGAGATAGACAATGGAGCAGGTGGAGGTTTGTCAAACGTAAGATTCAAAAACATGAACAAGAAGAAAGTCAGAGCGAAATCAATATCGCCGATATTTTTGATACGCCCACAAAGAAGGTGTATCCTAAAAATGTTGATGAGCCTACACACCCCAACTTCAAACTTCTCGAGTCTAAAAGCTCCACTCCCGAAGACATTAATCTCGATAAGCAAGATTCTGTTTCTGAGGCGTACGCTAAAGCAATCACTTCAGGAGTCATGTCAACTTACAATTCTCGGAATTTTGATGGAAATCCATCCCTCACACAATCTGAGAATTCCAATGTCACTGTCGCCGCTACATTTGGATATATTTTGCACGAAACTGCGGCACAGCGAGAAAACAATATTCAGAATTCATTCTTAGCTCCTGCCAAGGGCAAAAGATCTGCCACTACCTTCATGTCAAATATCCCGTTTGTGTCAGAGTTCTCTCGAACTCTACCCCTCCACTCCTCCCCTGTGGAAGAGGATGATCTGACTCTGGAGAATGGAATGAAGCCTGATGCTAATATTAGGCTAGGCCAAAATGATGAGGATACCACAAGCAAATATTTCATGGATGGCAAGTCTCCTGCAGAAGCCATCGAAGAGCTGCTCGATGAGCCTGGTAGCACGACATCCGGCCAGAGTGGAGTTATTTCAGACGAGCATTCATATTACGTGCAGATGAAGTTTCTTCCATCACCATTCAACCCAATCGACGGTACTCCATTAAATCCCGATGCTTTCGAAAATCTCCCTCCTATTGAAATGTGGCTTGAAGTTGACGAAAAGGAGCGCGCGGACAAAAACAGCGTCAACATTGTCGCTGTTGATAGAGAGGCTACCACATATACTAGCATTCCACACATGAATGCTGATATCAAATTTTCCGCCGCTCAAACCAGATTCCTTGATACCAACCAGCACTCAGTTCGAGAATTCCTTGCCAAGTCGACCCTCGACTTCTCGGGCAAGGTTCGCATCAATACCCCTAATATTTTGAACCTGTCCCTTGAGGAAGAGAGCACACCAGTGCCATACATGTACCAGACAATGCTGTATCGAAAGCAGGTGGATCTTGACTACAATGGACAAATCCTACAACTGGCATCTATCGAGGGAGGTTTAGTTGGAGGCCACCGCGTTGAGGCCAATCTTGTTCTGGATACTCCTGCATCTGAATTTACCGCTGGCGATGTTGACAAACTAGTTAGAGGAGCCATGTCGTTTTTGAACGATATTCAAGCACCGCTGAACATGGCGTTGCCCGGAAAATAATAACATTGCCCCATTTGTAAATAGATACTTGTAAATAAATGCAAAATGCATATGATTTTTGATTAGATAGAAACTCAGGTTATGGTCGCGAGTGCTGATCACAGCTTATGCGAATGTACATGTATGTACTGAACAGATTCACTTTTACGTGTGAAGTGATTAATCATTAAACAACAAGCCCTCAACAGAAGCTCTATTTATTTCGTATTTGCTTGACAATGGGATCTGCTGGGTCTTGGTCAGGCTCAACCCACTGAAATCCCTCACCCGCGCGCGTCCAGTATTCATTAAACATTAATTCCTGGTCTGTTTCAACCAGACGCATCTTGCGCTTTACAAGCTGTGACCGCTGGAAGTCCTGCAATTCGCGCAGATGTGCCGCATGGTCTGACAGCGAGACTTTTGAATCCGCAGACGGCAAAGAATCAAGATTCGCGAAATGATGGAAATTGTCAACCGTCAAGTCTACCAACTCGTCATACTCGACCGCAACCCGGTTCACCAATTCCAGTTCATAGGACCGTTGCAGGCGCGTCCAGATGGGTAACGAGAGGCCGGATTTCCATCTGACGCGCGTCCGCGTCGAAACGGCGCGCACGTAGAGCGCAAATTGGGTCAGCCAGAGCCCCGCTATGCTTCCCACTGCGACACCAAGTGGAAGTGAAGTCAGTGAAGTAACTATTGTGATACACCCAGCCCCCATTACCGACATACTAAATGAGCTCAACAGTGCGTGCTGGTTGATGCAAGAGCTCCAGCTAAACTTGGCGACTTTCCCCTCAATGATGTCTATAATGTCGTACGCAAGTTTAATTTCCCGTCGTAGTAGTGCTCGCCTTAAACCGATATCAATTAATTGCCGAGTTTCGTTTATTCTTTTCTTGCTTGAATCACCGTGGCAGAACGCTTTCAAGAAGCGGATGGCATGTATCGTATCTGGAAATGGCTGAGAGCAAAGGTACAAGCGCATAGGCTCATACGTCAACTTGTCCATATTCTTTTCCATTACTTCGGACAGTAGATCCAGAGGCGCTTTGAATCTTTTTGATCTAGCTAACGCAATTTTGAGGTCATGCGTGTCTTGCCGTTTGCTACTCGTAGATAAACTCCTGTTTGCATAGTTTAGTCGATGCAAGCTTTTACAGCTTTCTATCGCATCCATCAGCAATCTTTCAACATCCTGGGGGTTTAGCGGGGGTTTGTTAGAAGCATTTTCTGAGAGCAGGCCAGAATGTTCTATGCGAGCAGTGAGAGAGTTGATGTTGAATGGAGGATCGTTGAAATGAAAGAAAAATCCTGTGCTTTGACGACTTTTAGAGCTTGAACTGCTACATCTTAGACAGTGCGAACTTTGGTAAGCTCTGTGGCAGCGATGTATTCTCCAAGAAGAAAGAAGGTATCGCATTTTGAGTGAATCAAAGAAATTCAAGTGGATAGGGATCTCGCCAGCTATTCTCCCAATAGAATCCCTATCCCCAGTCAGGCTGAGAGTTCTACCAAAATCGCATTCCAAATGTATTGAGTCTAAATACTTCTGAATTTATAAATAAATTTGATTTATCGAGTAAGTGATTTTACAACTTCCCTTTGACATGGGCCTTAAGGTTATTTCTCGTTGCTATCTCATTAACTCGAACAGTTCCACCATCATTCATTTGATCGGTGTTTCCAAAGAAAACAACAGTGACAGTTAAATCATCCCTGTAGCTTCTTGAAATTGGAGCAGGAATACTCACTAGCATGCTGACTTGCTCAAGATCGCCGCCACCTAAAGCGTTACGTACCAAGTGTGTAGAAACGTTTTCATCTTCAACAGTAAAAGTAGGAGGAGGAGCACCAGGTACACGACGAATCGGTAGTTTTTGAGCTTCTCGGTTGATTGAGTTATCTCGCACTGTAACAGTAAGCCCAACGTTATTTGCAGTGACACTTGTTCCCTCAGCTGGCTTTGGTGTTCCACTCCAGATCTTATTCCACAGAGATGTTTTAGGCTTATTAGTAGCACCAGGGGGTAAATAGGACGGCTGCTTGGCCTGCATCCATTCCACCACAAGACCAACAATTTCTTCGTTGGAAAGCATCTCGTATAGTCCATCTGTGGCCATGACTAAGAAGTCACCATTTTCAGGCTTGACCTTTGTTGTAGTAACCACTGGTTTTGCAGTGACATATGGAGGAGATCGAAGCTCTTGAGGCGACCGGCGACCAAAGAAACTTCGAGCAATGCGTTCTTGAATCTCTTTAGGCCACTTGTAACGGGCATCGCCAAAGGCACGCGTAGGTTCCAAACCACCTAAGACGCGGCCCCGTCGAACAACAGTGCTTTCTTCTCCCGGATGTTCCGCCCGTAGACGAGCAGCCTCCTCTTCGTTACCTCCAGTCTGATCTGTACTTAGAGATGTTGCTGTCCATTCTCCATCTGGGCTGCAGGATCCAAGAACAGCACGAGAATCTCCTGTCACAGCAACACGTAAATCCTTACTGTAAGAGTCGTAAAAGGCAAGTAGACCACATGATCCGGAGAGAGCAGGTGCAATGAGTTCCGCAGCACCGGCTTTGTTTGGGTTGGCAAGTAATCGCTCTACACTTTTATTCACAATCTCTTCATCCAATTTCACAAACCCCTTTTCAATGGCCTTGTCAACCGTTTCAGGGGAAGGTACAAGTCTGTAAACTGAATCAAGAGAAGACTTGACATATGCCTTATCAAGCTCACTCAAAACTGATCCAATCAATTCATCGCGCAACTTAGCACTTGTGGTCCAACCACCATGCCCATCGTAAACACCCCAAAGCATCCAGTCGCTAGAGTGTCTTTTGTCGTCCGGTGTGATTAAAGGAACCTGAACAATCTTTTCCGAACGGTCATCTTCAATCGGACTGTTGCTGGGCAATTGAGAGATATCATATCTGAGCACACCCTTTCCGCGCTCCACCAAATATGACTCCTCCAATTCTCGTAGACGACTTGAGACTTGCAAAGGCGTCATCATGGTAATGCTCTGTTTGCTGTTGCCATTTGGGCGAGGGATTCCAAAAGTGGCCGAGGACGACGTAAAAGGGGACTCTAGTGAAATCGAAGGTCGCAGGCTTGGGAATGCAAAGTAAGAGCCTGCAATTATCAAAGATGTTGCTGCGATCGTTACTCTCAAAGGGCGGAAATTCATTGCACTTGATCTTGAAGAAGAACTGGAAGAATGTGAAGTGCGGTGGCCAGGCAACTTTCGCACCGATCTGGAGAGGCGAATCGGTGCAGTCGAGATCCGCAATCTGGTAACTCGGAGCATTGAAATAAAACTCAAATGAAGCTAATGAAAAAAAATTGGTCAATTTGGTTACTTTTCCAAATTGCGAAGAGCTTGGAAAGAAGGCAAGGAGAGAATGGGCGTTGGTAAATTATTAGCACTTTTGGGGTAAAGACGTAAATACGTGTACAAGCTTGAGTCACGTGACCAATATAGTGTGGTGGTGTTGGCGGTGGAGTTTCCTCGGTCTCTTTTAGCCCTTGCCCCTCGGTTTAAGTCACACGAGCATTTTTCTGTTAGTATGTGGTAAGTGCTGGGTGCTAAGTTCTAAGTCCTAAAATACCATTCTAGTATATATTCACGGATATGCAAGTGATGTGATTTATTTGTCGTTTTAGAAGGTAGTTCCACATAATACTAATGGGATGAATAAATAAAAAATAAAAAATAAAAAAAATAAAAAATAAAAAATGCCTTTGGGTCATACTATTTCCTTTGGTCTGCTTGTACGAGTTGAATCGAGGGAGGCAGGGAAGTTGAAGAAGTACGGCGTTCTTAGATCGAGAGAAGTTCTATTCTTTTTTGGCGTTTTCGCTCGGAGGCCTCTTGGAGACGTGCAAGGCAAGAGTGTCTCGTAGAGTCATCGCAGTCTCTCGTGGAGGGGAGACTGGAACCACTACGCCACAAATTGCCACGCGGGTTTTAAAGAAGGGTCTTAAGCTTTGAAACCCCGGTTTGAGGGGAAATGACTTTCTAAACCCATTAGACCATGAGCGCCACTACCGAAATTTACACCTACAGAGATGGCAGTTGACTGCTAAAATGCCTGATTGAATATCAGGTAGTATAACAAGATAGTAATAACAATGAAGAAAAAAAAAAAAATAGCAAACGGCTGAGCGCTGGCAGACGTCACACAGAACTTATTCTGGTTAGTACTATGTAGGTTTCTAATGTTGAGGGAGATCTAGACCATGCATTTTGCAACACGGTTTCTTTGTATGTGCTGTACGTACTTGTTCGGAGCTTCAAGTTTGAGCGCATTCCTCTAATTAATACCTAAATCGCTACAGTATTTCCAATTTGGCTTCATGCTTTTATATACTTGCGATGCTTTTTTATACTTGCGATCTGATATGGTATAACATTGTAAACTACGCTATGACGAGATAATAAGCAACCAACCATTGAGTTTAAGTGATCATTGTTCTTTTAACTTGAACTTCCAAAAATTGATCTAACTTGATGAGGTTAGCCCCGAACCAATGATTTCATCAATCGCCATGATCTTCGAGGCTCTAGATCTTCTATTTTTGCTGCAGAGTTGTATGAAATGCATTTTCTGGGATCATGATGTTCAGTGGTAGTATCTTCTTCAACCCTGCTCGGCTTCTCTTACCGATATTATGAAGTGTCCCGTATAGCGTGCAATTATCGACGCTTGTTTGCGTAATATAGTACATCCATGGCCTTCTCTTATGCTACTTTTTTGTTCCCTTGCTCCTCTTGTTTTGCGTTTTTCATATCAGCTCTTACGGATTCGAGTAACTGATTACTTCCTGCAAGGCCGCCAATTCCTGAAAACACGTTTCCAATATTCTCTACTCCTTCCCAGACGTTGTTGGTCCTGCTGGCGGTGGTTTCGAATGAATCTTCCCACTCCTCGTGGTTCAGCTCGTCACTGCTCTGGAACTGCTCATCTTCGTCCACCCATTTATCAAAATCTGTCCTGAGCCAGAACGCTTTAAATGGCGTTTGTGTAAGTCTGGGCCAGTATTCTGCCTGCGGCACTGCTTTTCGAAGCACGCATCGTATCCCGCGGCCGGTCAGAGTGTAGAAACTGTTGGAGGGGTCTATTGGCGCGTAAAATGATAAATCCAAGTAATAATGCTTGCTGTCTGAATCTGAGCTGATGCCACTGAAACGTATTGCTGAAGAGGTGAGACTAAATTGTGGCTCGACAGCACCAGCCGCTTCGATGGTCAAGTAGATGACGTTTCGTTCTGGGTCTGTGGGGGAAGAGCGCTGTGCCCATTTAACTAAACGAGGAGCCAAGTCAGTAAGATCATTCTGCGAAAAGGCTTTCTGGGGTGCATACGCTCGGGTGGGACTGGATTCATGGCTTCTGTTATTGCTGTATCAGCGAAGCAAGTTGGAGGAATCGCAAAGAGGGCCAGAGGACGAGACGAGGGGGGTTGCCAGTTAATTTATAGTCCAGCTGAACGAATACTTGGTGGATGGTAACAAGGGCGGACGCGAAAGGCAGAAGAATAAAATCGGCTAGTTTTGGCGGTGGCAGCAAAGGTGCTCCTCAGTAATAGGGATCCGAAGTGAAAAAAAGAAGTTGGATATCAGTTTCAGAGACTTGACGTCTAGCTACGGCTGCCCCCAAGCGCATAGAAAGAAACCCCCCGTACCGATGTGGCATGTACTGTAGTCAGATGGTACGACTACAATACGTCTTAGCCCATAAAAAGAGTTGGGAGACGTCCGCTTATAAAGCGTAATCCCATTATGCATAAAAATTGCATCGTATAATAATCAGTGATGATGAATATTCTTGAAATTCCTACACTTGTAGCATATCAACCACATGTAGATATTGCATCGCCGGTTTTAGCAGTAAAATGGGATTCTCCGGAAGCATTGGATTCGCTAGCGGCGCTGACAGTCTGACTGGTGAGAAAGCGTTGCACCATAGACATTTTGCGTACGTGGGACGAAAAAGTAGAAATTCAAGTATCAAAAGCTGCCAATAAGGCGACTAGAAAAAGTCGGAGAAATATTGAAGACCCCACAAGCGAGATGGTCTGAACACGGCAATTATCTTGGCTGAGTTGAGGGAGATGAAACGCCTTCGTAAAGTGAACCTGGCTGACTTGGAGCAGGATCACACGGCAAGATTAGCTCTTTGTCAAATGTTTGTAAGGAGCATATGAAAACATGAAAGCGATGGTAAGAATTATAATCTAAAAAATATACGCAAATAGAAGCCGCTGGTAGTAAGCATCTTACGTGCCGCGTGGAAGAAAATCGTATGAATGTGATTCGCAATTACAGCTCAAGTGCTGCCGTCGTCAACCGCAGTTTTAGTTACGCTTACTAGTGTTATTGCAGTGCCTGCAATCTCGCTAGTTGCAGTTTCCCGATGCTATTAGCTGTGAGCACCTTTGGTCCGGCATTCTTATTAAAAGAGCTGGCCACGTAGCTAACAGAAATGTATCAAAAAGGAGCACTTAACCTCTAGTGGATGGGGCTAAGTGGTGCTCGATACCTCTTGCTCACTGCACATAATTAACTTAAATCCGCTTAAGTCAGAGCCCAGCAGAAATCTAGGCTAACTTGTTATTATTATTATTGTTATATATCGATTTGAAATTTTGTATTCAATGAGATGTTTAAGTAGCCAGTTAAGATCAAAGGAATTGGATCCAGACCTCATTACTTTGAAATATATCCTCTGAAATATGAAATACACATCTGTTACAATTCTTTTTCTTTGCCTATTTGCTGGCTGCTAGCGATCAGCAACACGATATTTGAAAAAAAAAATAACAGCAATCTGTCCAGCAAAACAAAGACCAGACGAAGAAATAATTGCAATATTTTTCTCACCAGTGCTGCAGTCCTATTAGAGTAAATGCCTATAACACGTACAACCTCCACGACAAACGCGTTTTGGCTGTTTGGTCTTTGCTTTAGTTCGTACGACAGGATTTTGCACCAAATTATTATATACGGCAACTTTGTCCATGTATGGGCTGCCCGCATTTTATGCAAAATGTGCGTAACTTTTTATTAAGCAGCTACGTTGCTGGTATTTAGCGCTGATCAAAAACGTTTCGAACCACATGCACTTGCCATGTAGCTGTTTTTGAGATCCAATGTTGCTCTGCAATGACTAAATTTGGCATATGCTAATCGCAGCTCACACACAGCTGGCACTGAGTACATGGATGGAGTACAAGTGTTTCCAGCAAGCCCAGCAAACCAGAATATGGGTTATCCCATCTTAAGTTTCTATTCTAGCGTTTTTAGAACTACAAGTCCTATTCATGTTGCCAACTTTAAAGTTCTTGTTCTTATTTTATCGTATATCAACTAAATTTCTAATATTGCATTGAAATTTTGGAATCAAATATATATGTACTTGAGAAGATCCCTTTAATGTAGTGCAGCTAAAAAGAATACATTTTGAAAACCGAAGGAGCTCTACATGTATATATTAGTACGTGAATGATGGGATTGGGGGAGTGATGATTCGCTTAATTTCACTTCTTCAGACGTATCGAGTGCTCTGTTTCGGAGTGCAGCTGAAGCCAAGCTATGCACTTTAAAAAGTCAGTACGCAGCATTAATTAGAGCACTTGAGGTTCATGTAGAATATGTATTGTCCCCTTTTGAATGATACTACTAGAGATGCTACATCTTTATAGACATGAAGTAATAATGAAGCGTTTTGCGTAGCTTGCCCTCTTCGTATTCTATGTTTTTCGCATGTTGGGTGTTTGATGAGTTCTTTTCAGAATTTCCCCTTTCTACATTTAAACCCCTCAGCTCTCGGGTCTCTGAGGATGGTAATTTCAACTTTGTTGCTTGCCGGTGGGCAGCTGCTGCCAACCTATATGCTTAGAGTGATTTTTGAGACTTGTTTCTTCTGAAAGTCTCGAAGATTTCCTGGGCATTCTTATCTGTGGGTCTTCCAGCTGACAACAACGAAAAAGTGGAGTGTATCATTAGTACTACATGTGCACTCTAAGCCTTTCTCTCTTTAGCTTGAGCTTTTCCTTTTCTCTCGAGATCCTTCTGTAAAATTTTCTCGAGTGACGCAACGTATAAAGATGTTTGCTTACTAGAAAACAAAGTATTACAGAAGAGTCCGCCGAGACTTGAGTTTTATTATTTTTGTTATTACTTTAAGTCAACTGATAGTATTTGGCGTTACTATTATTATCCCTCTTGTTATATATCAACTATGGCTTTCACATTTATCAGACGCTAGCAGCCAGCTAAGATCACAGGAGGACCGGATTTCGTTAGTGACACTGGTCTAAATGGCCTAGACGACATTTCTCTTCAAACAGGTTTTCCAAAGGATCCCTCTGGGTTGACGGCCGTTTGGTAGCGCAGCGGTACCAAGCTCTCTCTCTCGCACAAGCCGGGCTGCCCGCCTCTCAACGAAAGAGACTGGACTCTCGCGGATTGGGGACGAGAGCCTTGTAGGTCCCCAAAGACCGCTTGGTCATGAGGCCTCCCAGCGAAAACACCAATGGGAAAAACTTGCCCCCAAGGATAATGCACCTCTTCAACTTTTCTTTCCCTTTATTATTCTTCTTGTAACGTATCTACTATGGTTCTTATACTATTTCGATTCGAGGATTTTTTCAGAGGTCGTTTCCGCATGAGCTTATTCCCACATTTTTTTACTTCGATATTCGATCAGACATTATGGCAGTCAGCTACGTTCTCCATAGGAGTGAAGTTCGATAGTTGGTCTAGATTTATATTTCCCCTCAAATTGGGGTTTAAAGCTTAGGACCCTTTTCAAATCTTGTGGCACCTTGGTGACGTGGTGGTTCCAAGTTCTCTCTCGCGCACGTCGAGCCCCCAGTCTCCTCTCAATGAAGGACTGTTATTACTCGCAGACTGCGAATGATTTTCTCTCTCCTTGTACGTAGGTCCCCATGGATCTTTTTGCTATGGGGCCTCCGATCGAAAACACCAAGGGGTAGAAAATATCTCCAAGAAAGCTGTACCTTTCTCTGCCTCCCTCACCTCGTGAATTCCAAATGTCAGAGTTCCTTCTGCAGTAACATCCTCCTACACGCCTAACCGCAACATGTTAGTGTTTCTCAACCGGGTTATTAGCAGAAGTCGGTGCGCAGGCTCTGGTTGTTGAATTTGCAGTTTCTATCCCAAGGGTTGTCTCTTGATCCATTGTTCTAGATCATTTATCGTTCCCATTTTCTGATTTTTGGCCAATAGTTGTTCATAGTATCGTGACTTTGGTCTTCCTTTTATTTTATTTTATTTTATTTTTTAAGAATGACAGATTCTAACTACGACGGCTTTATGAAATGGCTTTAGATTGAAACTCCTTAATAATAATAATAATAATAATAATATAAAACTCCTTCAAGGGCTCTATTGATCATCTTCACGACAGTCATGTGTACAAATTTGCATGCGTATACGTTATTATAAAAGCAAACACCATTTATGATTCGGGCAAAGATAGCAGCGTGGGCCAGATGGCGATGTGTCTTGCTACTCCCTGCCGGCTTATCAAGCAATTTTCCCAAATATTCACAATGTGCGGTCGGCCGGACGAAAATCCAGCAAGACGACAACGGTTCTGGCTTGGGTTCCCGGCACTAAGCCCCAGCCTTATGTCTCTCTTACTTGGTATTGCGCAAATACCGACTACACAGGCGATTGGCTGCCTGATTATCCTTTTTTCCATCTTTTTCCGGCTTTTTTGCCTTCTGCAAGTGTCTGGGTGCCAATCAGCGCAGGGCCTGCTTAAAAAGCCGCACGGCAAGAGGCTTTTTGTCTGGGAAACTTCGGAAGCAAATCCAGTTTGATCACTGATAAATCTTTTTTTTTCAACTTTCATCTTCTTGGCTCTAAAGTTCGCAATTTTGCATTCTTTTTTAATCATCTCTGCCATCTACCGTTCACTCCTTCTTTGGTCCTTTCGATGGATACCGTCTTCCTAGCATAGTTTTCTTCTCTTCTTTTTTTTCTTCTTCTTTGATCCCTGTAACCGCTCAAGCTCACCATGATCACCGCAACAAAAGAATTATCGGCCTTGGAAGCGTTGCCGCAAGATACGCTTTTTCTCATCATCGCCCAGGCGCCATCTCTTCGCTACGCCAGCAGGTATCTCCATGCTTTGGCTGAAGAATGCGACCTCCATCTTTTACGCCTCAAATATTCCTCACCAGCTCTGCACAAACTGATCGATGACGCTTTGATAAGCGCTCCCATATCCCAATTTCTCCGCCACTACTCCTACCGGGTAGGCAGTTCTCAAGAATCTTCAGCACATCTCGACTACCAAGTTCCCTCGGCGCGCTCTCTGTCAGCTTTTCTTACAAGAGATTACTGCTTTTTCTCACCTCAAAACGTTAACGCTCCTTGTGTCTCTATCGATTCCTCTTCGGCGTTCGACCGTACCAGCTTAGACTCGTTCGCTCTCAACACTGGCACCTGGAACCACGTCACTGGTCCATACACGCCAGCCGGGACTTGCCTCTACGCAGCAAACGTTACGTCTCTCAGACTGACCTATCAAACCAGGTTACCACCTGGTAAGTACGAGGTTTACGTGCACCTGCGCACGGAAAATGCCTTCAGCTTGCTCCCCATTCGCTTCATGGTCAAGGAAAACCACCTCGTAAGACAAGCATTTTCTCCGTATCCTCCGGCTAGGCTCGTTACAGGCGCTCATGAGCACTTTGCTAATGGAGGAAAAATATATTTGGGCGATCTGAGTGTGGCAGACCCAAGTGTTTATCCGTTGGCAGAGTACTTTGGCGAGGCTGAGTCCGAGTCGGAGCCTACGGCTGGAGGTAAATTCCACCACCACGAGAACGAAGGCTCTAGAGAGAAAGGCAACCACCTGGACCAGCAGGGAAGGTGGCCATACGTGGAGTTTGAGATATCAGATGTGGGCGTCCATAGCGAACTCCAGTTCAATTATCTCATCTTTAAGCCCAAGCCTGCCACACTGACGATGCAGGAGCAGCTGGAAGCTACGGGTTTCATGACTCCGGCGAGAAGTTCCTGGGAACTTGCACCAAATGGCGACGCCTTACCCATCAGTGTTACGCCGTTGATAGCCAGGGCGTACCAAAACCTAAATGCGCTCAAACTTAGCCAGCATTCTACAAAGCATTGACCTCACTCGCCTCGAAGGAGTCCATCGTTCGCAAGGTTTGCATCCGGCATTCTATCGATTTTTTTCTTTTTCGTTAGGATGTGGATTTTTTGTTGATATTGTTTGTTACATGTTTTTTTTATTTATTTATAATTCTTAATCTATTTATTTTGCGTCTTTGACACAATTCTTTCATGGTTGCAAATATGGCCATGTAGGGCTTAAATTGGTAGTGATTGATAAGTTTTGCCAGGGGATGCGGCGAGAAGAGGAAGGTGTGGACGAATCGATACCCTAGTAGCCGAGGAAAGTAGTTCGCCGAACCTCCGCCATTCTCCCTCTAGCCGTTTCCAAAGATCCCCGCAACCAGAGAAATCAGTTTCCAGTGCTTTGCTTTCTTCTTCCATCCGCAGGGTATCATCATTCACGGAAATAGGCCTCTGGGCCCTTGGGAGTCATTAAAAAAATGTTTAGATCTGTTTTGACTCTTTCCTGCAAATTGAGAACCAACTTTCATCGGAGCTACATGACTGTCTCTTCAATCCCAACCCACACCTCTTCCGCCCGCCCAACGGTAACGGCTCACACCTTTGACTCTCCAACAAAGTTTGTGGGAGTAAGTCTCCAGGATGACTTAATTGAACAGTACAGAGGTATCAAATTCGCACACATTGATAGGCGGTGGTCGAACCCGGTCGTGGTAAACGGTTATAAAAAGGCAGCCTCCGATTCAGCGGATACAAGGGTCGTAGAAGAGCAAAATTTCACTGTCTATGATGCCACAAAGTTCGGCCCAATTGCACCCCAGCCTTTCGAAGATATTACCGGATACTACTCGGTCCCGGAAAATGTGGCTTTGCCAATGCCAGCAGAAGCAGTACAAGACGAATTCGAGCTGCTCAACCTCGTCATAACAAGGCCCTCGTCTGCTATACCTCGGAAAGGACCGCTACCAGTCATGGTATTTATTCATGGTGGCTCCAACACGACAGGAACGGCGTCCAACCCTCTTTATTCGCTGACGAAGGTTGTTGCCCGTGCGGCCATAACTGACCAGCCTATCATTACAGTTCAAATTCAGTATCGCTTAGGCGCTCTTGGCTGGATGTATGTTAATGGACAGGGAAACTGGGGATTAATGGATCAGAAGGCTGCGCTTGGATGGGTAAATCGTCATATCGCGGATTGGGGCGGTGATAAGAATAACGTGAGTGTAGTGGGCTTGTCAGCGGGAAGCTGCAATTCATATTATCAAACCGTTATGGAATTGCCTAGTATTGAAGGCGCGCCGCAGGAAGAAGCGAATGGCAATAGATGGTTTAAGAGAGCCGCTTTCATGAGTGGAGTAGGTTCAACGATGCCGCTGAGATCCATAGCTGGCCAGCAGGCTCTCAAACGGCAGATCGCAAGCGAAATATTTGATACTACTATACCCAGCGATGAAACGGACCTGGATCATTTACTCTCATCTGCACCTTTAGATACCATAATACGCGCCTCAGTACAACCATCTACAAAGGATTCTACATACATTAGGATCTGGTATCCCACGATCGACAACAAAGTGATCAAAACCCATGATCATGAAGATGTAACTATCCCACATAGCCTCACTTCTGTAATGCTTAGCGACACTGCCGATGAAGGATTGCTCTTCGCTGAACTCGCTGCCGCCGCCGACCCGGACCGCATCCTGCCTCTTCTCAGCTCAACTAAGGTCGGCGCCGCGCTCGCATCTGCCTACAACCTCAGGTCAGACCTGCGTCAGGGTCTACAAGACCTGCTCTCAGATTGTGTGTTCACGCATCCCATTACCAAGTTTGCAAAAACTCTGCAAGACCAGGGTGGCAAGCCAGTGTACAAGTTGTGTTTTGATTCGCCAAACCCATTCAACCCGACTCAAGGCTGCATTCATGGCACTGACATGGTCTATCTTTTCGCTGCTTACTTGCCAGGCGGTAAGTCCAGCGACCTGGATGGATTTGACCATGTTGTGGAGCCCCTTAAGGCTTTAAGAGTCAGTCAGGGCATACAGGACCTCTATATTCAATTTTGTCACCATGGAGTGCCATGGAAACAGAGCGCAGGCAATGAACCCAGGGCCATTTTGTTCTCCCGCGAGTACGAAGTCAAGCCAGTCCATGGTGCAGAAGAGCTGGCCAAACTTCGACGCACCAAACTAGAACCTGTAATAGAAGAGCATGGTGCTGAGGCCGTCCACAGCACTGTGACCGCCATTTACCAACATGTAGATACATCATAGACGTTTAGAAAGAATGAATGAATGAAAGGAAGGAAATTAAGTGTAATTACTACTTGTTTAGTTCATAAGCATGCTATATATGTCCGCTCTCTTGAGCTAGTTTTCTGGTTCTCTCTACTTCACGCCTTACGGCCTCCACTGCCTCATCGCGCACATCGTGTCCGGTTTTCCAAATCTTGAGCTTGATCTCGCTCGGGAGCCCCACGCGCGAGCTCATGACGCGGTATTTCCACTGTTCCACCTTCTTGTCCAGCACGCTAGCCAGCTCAAAGTCGTCCGAGGGGGCCCTTAAGGTAGAAATGCGGGATTGCGACGTGCGTATGGGCGGAGGAGGAGGCGCAGCGTCTTCCTTCACGGCAACGGGTGGTGAAGGTCGTTTAGGCATCGGCGGTGGGATATCGTCTTCATCCCAGGCAGGGTGCCAAAAGCGGGTCTCTAAATTGTCATCCGTCTCGAAATAAAAACTCTCGGGCGGCGGCGATGGGGTATAAGGGGTGGTGTTGTATGGGTTGGGTTCTTGTTTGGTGAGGTGCGCAGTATATGGATTGGCGGCAGCATAAGGGTTAGCAGGGTTCGAAGGCGCTGATGGGGGTGCCGGATAAGCACTGGTTACTATTGGCTTTGGATTGGAAAGTGGCGTGGAAATCGAGTTCGTATTCTCTACGTCGGAGATGCTAGGTTGAATAGGCTTTTGAGCTGGTGAAGTACTTTTGGTGGAATCCATATCCAGTTTGACAGATGAAGATATTTGATCCATCCCAGTCGGCTTGTTTACACTGAGGGGGCTCTTTCTCGGTTGTAGGGTCTGGAGAATCGGCACCGACTTGTCATACATGTCAATCTCGTCTGGCCTGGGAATCAAATTGCGCCGAATGTTACTCAAGTCGGCATCCAACTCGCCATCATCGGGCATTGTCACATCTCGAATATACAAAGCCGCAATCTGTGTCGGAAATTCTCGAGCGACATCAATGTAAGCCTCAAGATCGCCTTCGCCTGAGTCTCCAATCAAAACGAACTTGCGGTGTGGAAAGTCTCGTAATATATTATGAAGGTTTTGTTTCTTGCGCTCGCTGGCAGGTTCAAAGAGGCCGTTCAGCAATCCATTGTACTCCTTCAAATGCATTGAGCCTTGAGGAAAATTAGCCGAGTGCATGTAGCTCGAGATGGTTGGGTATAGTTGCCAGGGCGAGTTGGAGACGTAGTGGAACATGGCTCCCTGGTCAGCAAGTGACTTGTACCACTCTTGCACTCCTTCTATAGCAATTTGATCATAATCATAGACGAAAAGGTTGCGAAATAACTCGCGCTTGCTTCCAAGGATGCCAGTATTCTTGATGGTGTCGTCGATATCGCTGATAACGCTTACACCATACGGTGGTACATAGATGATCTCTTCGAACGAGACCAGCAGCTCATGGGCTTCGACAGAGATAATGCTGGGCTTGCGGTCGATTGTAATGCGAGTGCTAAAGCGACCAGCCGAATTTGTTTCGGCATGAAACACCTTCATTGATTCCCCAGAAATGTCGGTGAGCCCCGAGAATGTAATTTTAATGGATCGGCCAGCGACAGAACGCGAGAGAAAGGGGCCTAGTCTTGCCTTCAGTGTTTCTTCGTGGTCAGCCATTGATGCACTGAACCTCATATCACTTGATGTGCTTGTCCTGGTCGGTGCGTCCACAAATTCCTTCTGGAGCGATGCGGCTTCTTCATTATCTTCGTCTGATTCCGCCACCTCTACTTCTTCATTCGCAGTCTCTTGCTGTTTTTTCAATGACTTTATGCCTGCAATTTTTCGCGCCGTGGCGTGGACCATTCTGCTCCTTTTGTTCTGCGGTCCCTGAACATACAGCCATCCCCTAACGTCTACCTCGTACTCCCCTGTTGCGGTCAGCCGACAATAACTTGGATAGATCATCAACACTTCATCTTCGCTCGGCTCTACAGGCACAGGCCCAGCCGCCACGCTCCCTGCGGATATGAGGTTGGAAAATCCGCGAGTGTAATTGGCAGGCCCATCCATCGCAGCAATAGAGCTCATGTACCGGCCAGCTTTGTTTTTCAGCGAAGAAAAAGCTGCTTTTGTTTTGCTTGTGGATTGAGAAGCATCCGCCGATGTGGGAGCGGCGGCACCATCTTGGGCACGTTGATCTGGCTCAGTCATGCAGTGAAGCGAAGTGTAGAAGTAGGGAGTGATTGAGGAGAAGTGATGATGAAGAAACGCGTCTGGTTATATTGATGCCATGAGGGCATGTGAATGTGGTCTAACGATAAAAAATGTGGGTCAAGAGGGAAATTAGCAGGGATGGCCTTGAGGTTATAACTTAAAGAGCATATAAGACATTCAATGCCGACACCCACGCATCTGATGCCTGTGACAGTTAATGCGAAGCATGGATGAGAGTGGTTACGGTGCACATACGGCACTCAGGCAACGACGCGTTGATCCTGGACCGACCGGTTGAGTACCCGAATGCCGGTACACGACTCGCAAGCGCTTTAGGGTTTTAATGTTGGAATGGCATGCGACGTGTTTGCGTGTTGCGATCCTTTGGGTGTCCCGCCGTGCCTCGGGGTACGCTTGGGTGTGTATGCCGTGGCTGAGGACCTTGGAATTTTTCAGTGTGGGCTCATCACAGACGCCGTTAAGCTTAAATCAAAGACCCAAATTTTTCGGAGCATTTGTGTTTGGTCACCGAGTTGATGAGACGGTCTACGGTAGCGAAATTGTTTGAAGCCACCTTGTTAACTGAACAATAGCTCCAACAATCAATCGATTCTACTAATTCATTCACTTAGGGTCCAAAAACCGGCAAACAGCGGACTCTGAAGCCTTAGATACCCGTTGCGAAGAGTTCTAAAGGTGGATGCCCAGACTGAGTCACCCCGCCGCCATACACCTCTAAACTTCAAATGTTTGCAACAAGACAGCTTCTCTCTTCTCTCCCAGCCAAACTGATTCATCGCTTCAAAACGTACACCAGAGATGGCGATATCCATAGGGACCGCTGTGTACGTGGCTGTCAAGCCTCTCATCAAGATCTTCTTGAACGCAGGCATGGGCTTCATTTTAGCCAAACAAAGTAGGCATCCTACCTTATCCCAACCGCTCGTGCGACTAACTTATGCATAGACATTCTCACGGTCGAAACCTGCCAAAATCTCTCAGTCATTATTGTCAACTATTTCATACCATGTCTAACCTTCAACAAAGTCCTCCTGTCTATAGATGCCTCGGACCTTAAAACAATCGGCGTCTTGCTTCTCACAGCTGTGTTGTATCAAGTTTTGGGCCTTTGCTTTAGTCTTACAGCCTATGCCACTACGCCAAACTCCAAACATTGGATGGGTGGACTACTCGTAGCGGGAATCTTTACAAACTCGGGCGATTTGCCGATCGCCTATATTACGACTCTTTCATCAGGCTCGCTCTTCACTACAGCGGACTCGAATAAGGGCATTGCCTATTGCGTGCTCTTCCTCGCTGTTTTTGTGTTTTCTATGTTCAACTTGGGGGCCTTTCGTTTGATTGAAAGAGATTTTAAGGGGAAAGTGAGCGACATGGAAGCCGGCACCTATGATCCGAATATTGATCACTCGCCGGGACTTCGCAGGTTACTCCGTGATATTCGACAGTGGTATAACTCAAGGAAAGGCAAGCAACTAGCACCTAGTCTGGGGGTGGCATCAGATCAGAAGGACATCTCGACGGTTGATCCGAAAGAGCCAAGTGATTTGAGTAGTACTGTTACCTCCACCTTGAGCAAAAGTGTGTCGCGGCAAAGGCCTTGTTCGACTGTGGCCCAGAAAACTGTCCCTGGTTTGGGCACGCTTGATAACAGTGACAGCGACAGTGACAGCGAGATAGAGGCCGCACCTCCGGAAAATATCACCGACCTTATCAATGCCTACTCAAATTCAGCAAGAAAGTCCTTGACACCAAGGCACTCGCTGAATTCAATGGATACTGACCAAAGTCCCAAACTTGATAGAGTATCTACAACAGTCTCTATCCCATCTAAACTGATTAAAACCAAGCAAAGACAATTTCACCAATTTATCAAAAGATACCGCCTCACACTTTTGTGGGAATTCATAAAGAACTTTGCACGGCCGCCTAGTGCGGCGCTTATTATATCAATTACTTTCACCATGATACCACAGGTCCGGCGGCTTTTCTACGCTCCGGCGGACACTGCTAGCCATGGTATTCCAGACGCTCCTGATGGCGCGCCAATCCTGGGGTTCGCCATGGACTTCACATCTTTTGTGGGTAATGCAACGGTGCCTCTAGGTCTGGCCATGCTTGGAGCCACCATGGCCCGACTGAGCGTTGGAAAGCTGCCCAAAGGATTCTGGAAAAACGTTGTACTAATGGCAGTACTGAAGCTTGTAGTGCTCCCCATTATTGCTGTGGCATGGACCAAAAAAATGAGGTCACTAGGATGGATCGCCGAAGATAACCATATGGCACTATTCGTCATGCTCGTTTCTAGTGGCGTGCCGTCATCTACGTCGCAGGTATATTTGACCGCCATATACTCTCCGCCAGGTGTCGATCGCAAGGAGATGAACTGCCTGGCCGCATTCCTCATTGCGCAGTATATTCTTCTCGTGTTCAGCATGACGATACTTTTAACCTACACTCTCAAAAACGTTCTCAGCTTGTAAACGACCCAATGCGCTCTCAGCCGCACTTTATTTCATAATCATTACATAAACATAACTAATTGGCATTTCTCATCATTTTACTTTTTTGCTCTCTCCCTCCTCCTTCTCCACCCCACCACCAACTTCCCCATCACGGTACCATCGATCAACTGAACCTGCAACCTCCCTCACCTCGCCCTCCATCGAATTCCCCTCCTCCATCGCCGATCCTTTTTATCCCTACTTCCCTTTTTTCTCTCCAACGCCTCTCATCCCCCTTTTTCCTGCTCTATTCCACAACCCTCACACCGTTCTATATACCATCACCACCTCACGTTCACCCATTCACATTTAAACACCTTTTCTGCCAACAATCATCATGTCTGACGAACAACAGATCCGCAACAATGACTCTCTTTTTGAGTCCAACTTTTCCGAGCAGCCTGGAGATGCCCCTATCGAAAGCACCATCTCTTCTGAAGAATTGTCCAAATCCCTCCTCACCCTAAGATCCCTCGTCACCTCAAAAGAAGCTGGTGTCATTATTGGCAAGGCCGGCAAAAACGTCGCGGACCTTCGAGAACAGACCGGCGTCAAGGCTGGCGTGTCCAAGTCCGTTCCCGGTGTGCAGGATCGTGTTCTCACGGTGACTGGAACGCTCGACGGCGTCGCCCAAGCCTATTCTATGGCCGCTGAAACTTTGGTTGAATCTCCCCTTAGCGGCGTTGCTACCATCCGTCTATTGATTTCGCACCAGCAAATGGGTACCATCATCGGACGACAAGGGGCTAAGATCAAGAGTATCCAAGAAAGTTTCAACGTGCGCATGGTTGCATCCAAAGAATTGCTACCACAGTCCACTGAGCGCGTAGTAGAAGTGCAAGGAGAGCCCGGAGCTATCCGCCAAGCAGTATGGGAAATTGGCCGATGCCTTTTGGAAGATTGGGAACGTGCTGCTGGCACAATCTTTTATGTGCCCGTCCCTCGTACTGGCCAATACAACAACAGCGGCAACTTCAACAACAGGACACGCGGCTATAATGGTAACACCGGCAGCAACACTAACGGTGAAAACCATAAAGAGAACGTCGCAGACGGAGTGGAGACCTTCCAGGAGCAACTCCCTATCTCTGCCGACATGGTTGGATGCATTATTGGCAAAGGTGGTAACAAGATTGCAGAGATCCGCCAAATTAGCGGAGCCAAGATTTCCATTGCGAAAGAATCCCACGACAGCAGCGGGGACCGTCTGTTCACAATCATTGGCACACGCGAAGCCAACCAAGAGGCCTTGAGACTTCTGTTCCACCAACTCGAGAACGAAAAGAACCGTCGCACCAATGAGGCTCAACAGGCTTAACCGCCTGCAATTTATTCAACATGCCTATCGCCGCTGAATCCCTTTCTCAAAAAACAACACCCTACTATTCACGCCACAAAAAACCAAAATTACGAGTATAACCCAATTCAATCAAAATTATTCCCACTGTTGCTACTGTCTTTCTCTTTTTCCTATAGCCTTCTCTCTTTAATCCGTGAATATTATGATGATACCATGATGTAAAAAAATGAAAGCAAATGTTGTAAATGTTCAAGTGGCTCCTTTTGTTTCCTTAAGTGACCAATTGCCGTATGCAGCGTCGCGTGGTGCCTTGTGGTAGCTCCACCACGGGGCGTTAGGAGTCTCTGCGCTGGCGCCATGCAGCGATGGGCGTAAGTCGTTTATTGTCAAAGTCCCGATTTGGTATGAAATAAACAAGTCAAAGGCGTGCAGCATTCCAAGGACCGTCGACAACGCGACAGCCAAGGCACCGAAACACACCGTCGTCGAGCCCGATTCACAAATGCAAACACCGGACATCGGGTCTTTTTCCACGTGTCTAGTGTGCTTGGTTTTTTTTTTTTTTCGTCTCCACCTTGAGAATTATCGGCGTTTTGTTTTGACTCCCCTTTGTTGCGATCAGCATATTTTGAATTTAGGAGTCGAAATTCGAGTTCGTCAACAAACCACAACACAAACACTCAAATAAACAAACGTTTCTGCTCCACATTATTTTCAGTTCTCCAACTCTATCTCTGGCATTTTATTTCCTTGGACAAGACCCTGGACGGGAATAGAAATAAACACGCATAACTATGATACCTTCTTCGTCGTCCAGATCATTGGTTTCGGGGCCCAGGCCGCTGCCTTCGACAGCGCAACAAGCCCGGCCTGCAAGCACCCTCCTGCAAGAAAGCAAGGCCTTCAAGTTTTCTGGATTTGAGACTATCAATGACAAAGTCTTACGGGAGATGAACGAACGAGCTAAAAGTAAGTCTTGTCTTCTCTATGAGTTTGCTAACGTTTAAAAGATATCATCCACAGTGACCCATCTAAGAAACCTGACAGCTCACCCTCGAAGCCGATAGCCCCTTCTTCGAAAACGTCAGACACGGCAGCCCAGAGAACGCCGTCGTCGAAACATTCATCGACAGCTGCTGCCTCGGCGGCGGCGGCCAGGAATTCGTCAAGATCACCAGTGAAGAAGAAGCGGTACTCGAGCATTCATAACAAGCGGTTTGCCCAAATGGAGTCAATACGTTCTCACTACGCTGTCCATGGGGTGTCAGCCATCTCGCCTAGTCGCCAGTCCTCGAAAGAACGGGAAGTCCATGTCGAGCCACAAAATGCTAACCATGAAATCAAAACATCTCCGGATACAAGCGAAAAGCAGCAGTCGCCCATGAAGCGAATATCCAAGATGGACATGTCCGCGGCTCCAAAACGGCGTAAAACGGATGCAATGGGCAACAAAGTCGAGCTCAAATCGAGCGGATCAAGACTTGACCTCAATGCCGCATTAAAGTCAGTGCCTAATAATACCACCTCGTCGAAACCCACTGTGAATGCCCCAAGAGATCACCAGAAACGACCGGTCGCAAAAGTGCGAACTCCAAGCCGCGTGGGGATTCCAAGTCGATTGGACGCACACATGAGACCCCCGAGTAGAGCAGAAGGATTTGCGAAGATGCCATCAGTCAGCAGAACTGGCAGCAAAACCGATGATGTTGATACTAGCTCTAGTAAGCTGGAAAGTCTCCCTAGATCAGTTTCTAAATCAGAAGGTCTTTCACACCCTGGTACAGTCCATCGGTCCAAACCAGATGACAAGCACATGGCACCCCCTTCACGTAGTGCGTCTAGTTTATCTGTTTCTCGGCAGGTACCAAGGGTTCCCAGCTCTCGAAGTGTGTCAAGCATGGCTACGTCACGGCCCCTTCCTCACCCTCCTCAGTCCAACTCCCGGTTACCAAAACTCGATGAACCCGATTCTAATGCCCAGTCTCATCTTACCTCTTCTACTGCCAGTTCTGCGGCCGCAATTCAAGCGCGCGCTGACCAGCTGTCACCTAGCAAATCACTCTCACGGTCTCAAAGCGTATCGCGGATTCCAACAGTCACCACTGCCAGCATGTCAAGAACTACTGGTGAACGGCCTCATTCTATCTTACTATCTTCAAGCTCCAGCATGCGCAATCTCAAGGGCAGGTCGATGATTCCGCGGTCCACTTCTATAAGCTCTCTGCGAGATCCTGACACAGGGAACACTAAGACATCGAGGGTTGTGTCGGCCCCTGCGAGGATGCAACATACCACTGGATGCACTGGATCTGCTTCCGCTGCTAGAAGGTCAGTAAACCGTGATTCAGCTGGTAATGGAATTGAGGAAGAATAGCGCAAGTGCTGGCGCTTGCAACTTTGGTTACGAGAACTTTGTTTACGAGAATAATGAGAATGTGCCATTCATATAATAGATCATTGGAATACCCTAATATAAAAAAACGTATGCCCTTTTTGAACTGATTACAGCGTCAATAGGAAGCGTCTTCAAGAGATCGGATCGTCGTCGCAGCGCTTTTCAGGTGTTACCCGATGCTTAGTCAGTAAAATTTCCAACTCACTGCTAATTTTTTGGACACTGCTCTTCTCTTCTCTTTTTCTCTTCAGATATATACATTGAATCTTAGGTTCCATCCAGCACCTTTGCACTTTGAACTAATATCCCACACATATACACAATGCTTCGATCTACAATCGCCAAGTCTGCGGGCATGCTGTGCCGTGTTGCTGCCACGCGCGCTGCTCTCCCTTCTGTTCGTCTTGCTGCCTCGCACCAGGTGAGCCGACAGTGGGCCATGGCCGCCACCGCCAACACTGGCTTCAAGGCCGTCCGATTCTACAGTGCAGGCCCCCAGCCGCTGACCAGCGACTTTGTGTTTGAGCGCATCGAGGGAATTCTCCAGAGTTTTGACAAGGTATGTATAGAGAGCCTAAACTATGGCAGGATTTTTCTTTGGGAATTATGCGGCATTTCATTGGCCCAGCAGTCCATCATCACGACGAGAAAACAAGCGGAAAAAAAAAAAAGGCTGTACAACACACATGGAGTTATTACTATGATGAACGAAAAGCAATAATCACACTGAAAATTTTGAAATTTTCGCAGAGATGCGCCATGTAACGAACTTGTTATACTTTCTGAAGAAGCCTGAGTGGTGTCTTGTGCCTTGTCTTTGTTATCTCGTCGGGGTCATTGGAAATGGGGGGGTGATCGTCAGGCGGGGAAATCTTATTCGCTTCATGAATTTTCATGTCAAAAGGTGGAGAAAGAAAGAGTGCTAACCGCAAACAATACAGGTGCCCGAGTCGGCCAAGCTGACGCCTGAGTCTTCGTTCTCGACCGATCTGGGACTGGACAGCTTAGACGTGGTGGAGGTTGTGCTTGCGATCGAGGAGGAGTTTAGCATTGAGATTCCAGACCACGAGGCTGACGAGATCAAGACCGTTGGCCAGGCCGTTGAATACATCCTCAAGCAGCCTGATGGTAAGTTTATCTTTTTTTCTCTTCGTTGAGTGTTTCTAACTGATTACAGCCTTGTGATTTAAAACTCTCTAAAGTTGTGTATATACTCAATCTACTCTAATTTCATTTCTTCATCTTTCGTTAAAACTTGCGCTTTGAGTCCTCGAGATCCGTCTTATCTTTCTCTTCGAAGGCGCCGAGCTTTCTCCGGTGCGTTGGCCAATCGGCGTGCCGCCAGCACCGTGGGCGAGGGGTCGGGGGTCGATGGCCGGTTGACAAAATTTATCCTCTACCGGCGAGTGGCACGCAGAGACACTCGGTATCAACCAGTCACAGCGACATGAAGTGAGACAAACAAAAAAAAAGATGCCGAAAGTTCCTCCAAGAATGGCGACTTAGGCCGCGCGTCCCTCTAAAGTGGTCGCCGTGCAACTGCAGTCATGGAACCGTGGACAGATACAGCTGGGCACAATAGCTGCAAGTGGCCGAATGGACGACTAAAAGTGGAGTTGGCGATCCCAACTCACCCCAATTCTACTAGGCGACGGTATAAATAACGACCGATTCCTCGAGACAGGATATTTGTAAACACACCGCTTATTTCAACTGTATTCTACACCGTCACAAACTCGCAAATGGCATTGACCAAGAAAGAAGGCAACATCACGGTCCACCTCTCGCCATGGCAGGTTGAAGACGAGGACTTCTTCAGAGGCAACATTGCCGACTACATGCTCAGCTCCCCGCACTGGGACAAGGATCCACACAAGCCAATTCTCATCGACGCTCTGGACTCGAAAAATCGCCTCTCTGCGGCCGACATCAAGTCAAAGCTGGGTAAGCTCACCTACGTGCTTAGAGAAACGTACGGGATCAACGAAGGCGAGCCTGTGTGCCTGCTTCTTAGAAACTCGATCCACATACCCCTACTTCACTTTGCTATCCTGGCCACTGGAGGTATTGTCAGCCCTGCCAACATTGTGTACCTCCCTAATGAGCTTCATCACCAACTTCACTTATCCCAGGCAAAGCTGGTCATCACGACGGATGAGTTCAAAGAGACGGTCGTGAGGGCTACCAAGGAATTTGGCCCAGTCGCCGTCCAGCACATTGTCACTCTCGATAAGCTCTGGAAACAGATGGAGCAAGCGACCGGTACACTTGCGCCCGTGAAATTCAGCGGTGAGGAAGGAAAGACTCGGCCCGCGTACTACTGCTTTTCGTCCGGCACGTCGGGCGTTGCGAAAGGCGTCTTTACCTCCCATCATAACGTCATTTCCAATGTCACGCAGCAAATCCTGAGTAGCCACGAAACCATGTACAAGCCCGACACGGTTTTTGCCGCCGTGCTCCCCATGAGCCATATCTACGGCCTCTCGATTTTCGTCTACGTCCTGCCGTTCCTGGGCAACACCTCCGTGGTGTTTCCGAAGTACGACTTTAAGCAGTTTCTCGAGCGCATCTCGGAACACGGCATCTCGCTCCTGCACATCGTACCTCCCATGGCGGTGGAGTTCGCCAAGAACCCGATAGTCGAAAACTACCCACTCGTCAAGCAGCACGTCAAGGGCATCATGTGCGGCGCCGCCCCACTCAGCAAGTCGCTCGGGGATGGCCTTATCGCCAGACTGGGTTGCAAGATCTGGCAGGCATACGGCATGACAGAAGCAAGCCCCATGTGCCACCTAGCTACGTTCGATTCCAATGTCTATAACCGCGAAAGTGTTGGATGGCTTCTGGCTGGCCTGGAGGCTCGACTTGTCGATGATCAAGGCCAGGATGTTCACGATTTCAACTCGCCTGGCGAACTTTGGCTGAGAGGTCCAAATGTCATGCAAGGCTATATCAAGAACCCCGCGGCCAACGCAGAGGCGTTTGCCGACCCCACGGCCTCCTGTGGACGCCCATGGTTTCGAACCGGTGATGTCGCGATAGTCGACGAAACGGGACAATGGTACATTGTGGACCGGTTTAAAGAGCTGATCAAGAGCAAAGGTCACCAGGTGGCTCCCGCCGAGCTCGAGTCTATTCTGTTGTCTCACCCTGACGTCGCTGATGCCGCTGTTACGGGCATCCACCTCCCCGAGGAAGGCACTGAGCTGCCTCGCGCATTTGTCGTACTCCGTAACAACGCTGAACCCCTCGCCATTAAGCAGTGGTTTGACTCTCGCGTCTCGAAACATAAACGACTTTGGGGTGGTCTGGTTGTGATTGACGCGGTGCCAAAATCGCCCGCGGGAAAGATTCAAAGACGTCTGTTGAGGAATCGTGTCGGCGATGTCCCCGTAGGATACAGGAGCTCGAACGCCAAATTGTAGTTATAGGTAGTAATTGGAAATACATAGTATAAAGCAAAATCGAGGCAGCATGTATGAACGCTCTTTTGATCTACAACTCAATATCTCCACGAGGCTCTAGCTCTCGAGTTTAAAATCATTAGTGCCAATGCTGTTCCAGCGCCAGTTCGTGTAGTCGCCGATCTCTTCAGCCGTTTATCACGTGCCAAATTTTGGGACCTAAAAAATTTCAAGCGCCAACTTCCCAACGGCCTTGATCTTCCTCCATCGACTAGTCTCTTCTGTATTTGCATTTATACTGGACTTCTCTGCGAAGACTACAAATAAACTCCCCAAAAAGCAACTGACAAAATGGAGCATCAGCACGCGCAGCAGAACAGACCTCGGCGCCGCAAGAATGCAATTCGCGAAGTGCATGCGCTCAGCAAGGGCGCCGGATCGTCTAAACTGACCAAAAAGATTCGTGACGTCGAGCGGACGCTCCGGAAACCAGGGTTGGCGGCCACAAAGAAGCTGGAGGCAGAGCGCGCGCTTGTGGCGCTGAAGGCAGAGCTTGAAGACGTCAGAAAGGAACAAGCCAAGAAAGAGTTGGCCAGCAAATATCACATGGTGAGATTTTTTGGTAAGTATCTCAGAATCAAACAAAATGCCCTTTTTCTTGAAAAACCAATGTTGGTTGGTTTGACGTGGGGGCCATTTTTGTATATTGAGGTTTAGCTAACACAGGTAAATTGCAGAGAGAAAGAAGGCTGTTCGAAAATTGAAACAGGCCGTCAAGGCTGCATTGAAGGACCGGGCAGATCACGACGGCACCATGTCCACGGAATCGTTAGAGCGACTCCACAAGGCCGAGGCCGATCTTTATTACGTGGTCAAGTTCCCAGTCGACCAGAAGTACATCTCGCTTTACCCGACCTCGGACGCGAACGACGCTGAAACGACGAGAGCAAGACAAGAGTTTCTTGACGTGCTGCTACAAAATATCAAAAATGGCGAGCTACCAGGTGGCCTGCACAAGCGAAAGCCAGAAAGCAAGGCGTACTTTGAAGTGGAGAGAATCAGAAAGAGTGGTGAAGTCTATAACAGCCAGCAAGGTCAAGAGGAAGGGCACGATGGTGAAGCCCACGCTCCAGAAATTGAAGAGAAAGAGGGCGGTGATGAGTTCTTTGCTTGAGCACGCAACACCTCGCTTACCCACTTACCTGATAAAGTATTTAATTGTTAATTGTTCTGCTGTTTAAAAAAAATTCAATTCATTCTATTTGTACCCAAATCTTGCGTTGTATATACAAAATTATTCATCATCTTCATCATCTTCAATACGTCTCTGCTTCTTTTTGCGGTGACGAGATCGAGCGCCGTCAGAGTCTTCATCAGTGAAAGTTGCCTCGGCTTCTTCCTCCTCTTCTTCAACCTCCTCTTCCTCTTCCTCTTCTTCTTCCGACGAGTGCTTACGGCTCTTCTTATAAGACTCGGCACCCTTGCGCTTCAAGTCCTTCAACCTTTGGGCTCGCGCGTCATCCTCGTCGTCGTCTTCCTCGTCATGGACAACAAAGTCGTCCTCTTCATACGCATCGCCCCCGCGTCCACCGCGATCACTGTACATCTCGGACTCATCGTAACGAGAGCTTCCGCTGCGGCCACCTCGGGATACGCTGTCGAAGCCATTTCGGCCTTCCAGCGCGCGCTTCTTTTGCTCCAGCTTTTTCCGCGCCTTGATATTAATCTCTTCTGCTTTGATGGCATCGCGCTTAATCTTCTCGGGATCATCCGTAGTCGCCCAATTTCCCACAATGGCGTTGCTACTTGACGCTTGCTTCTGCAGTTGCTCCCTTAGCCTCTTGTGTGTCTCAGAGCTTGTAGAAGTTGGCACAAATGTCATTGCCTTCTGCAGCAGAGCCGCCGTTTGTAGGATTTCTTGGGCAGGATGCGACAACGCCAAAAACACATCTGGGTTGGGCTTCTCGATAACGTCAAAGATTTCGCTTCCTAATTGCAGCGACAAGCTTCCGTCGCTCCAGCGAATATATCTGCTATTCGACTCTTTTGTCATTTTCCCGTCGCTGTCACGGCTGAATTTCCACCGAATCGTGTTCACGTTATCTAGATTTCGGGATTGTGATTTTTCCAAGTTTCCACCATCTTTACGCTCATCCTCTTCAGCAGAACGAAGGAACGAGCTAGGGTCGAAAGCTAATGGGTCAACCGTCAAGAATGTCGGTACTTGCACAAAATACGTCTAATCCGTTAGTCTTCTTGTCCTTCAATTTACCAGGGTAAATTCTTACTTCTTCGCTCGGCTTGTGTGATGGCGGGTATCGAGGAATGGTCAGATCCATCTCTCTTTGCTCAATCTCCACCTCTTGTTCTTGTCCATAGTCGTATCCATCTTGATCTTCCTCTTCCTCTTCTTGGTCCTGTTCCTGCTCTTCTTCTTGTTCTTCATCCTGGTCCTGCTCTTCGCCAAACAGGCCGGCTCCTCCCTCTTCTTCCTCCGCCTCAGATGCTACTTTCGCGTCGGAATCTTCATTGTCGTCATCGAACAGACCTCCCAGCCCGTCGGTCTTCTTAGCTTCCTCGACTGGAACAGGAACGTGGTCTTCTTCCTCCTCCTCGTCTCCGTCCATAACTATGCGTTTGGTTGCTCGATGACCGTTGTTTTCCATTGTGATTTTGGTGAATTTGGACGTGGGGATGGTGACTGAGAGACGCGTGTCTTGGTGGGACGTTTTGCTGAAACTTTCCAACTTACCCTGCTGCGAGCTCACAATAAAAACTAAAAAACAGCAGAATTGCCTAAATAGTACTTTTCGAGAATTAAAGCACGTTCAAGCAACCGTAAAAATAAATGCACCTAAACAATATATATTACAATGACATTACTATTCATAAAATACTACTTTGTTAGAGATCAATCTCCATCTGGTATCGCAAGTCAACTGCATCATTAATGCAATACAACACAGCGTTCCTGCCCAAATATCTCGGATCAATGTTGACAGTAGCTCGAAACGAAACCGCTGAAGACGCCTTCTTCCCTTTCACGGGTTTGGGTGAAGCTCTAGTCAGAGCAATAATCTCATCCTTCTCGATATCTCCAAGGATGATAAACCAGCTCTCTTTCTGAACTTTATGGAACTTCGGTGTGTACATTTTGAAGTCGTTCGATAGGCCAGGATTCTTATGCGTCAGAACAACAGACAGCTCGCTATCTCCGCGAGAGTGTTCCAACTTGAGGTCCAGAACAGGCAGTGCGTTTACCACACGAAGAAATTCTTTATGCGAAGCGCGAGGAACCTTGAGGGTTTTCATGAATCCGTCAAGTTTGTCTCCCTTCATATTACCGAGCCTTTCTAGAGTGGTTAAGCTATCAATGCCATCAAAATACACCTCCCGTAGAGGAACCATGCCGTCGTCATCCTGCCTGGATGGATGATTATCAGGAAGCTTTTTGAGTTGCAAGCCCGGTAAGGTTGAGATAGGGTCGTCATCAAACCAGCAGCATTGCTTGATACATTGCATTACCTTAATCAACGTCAATGCGGTCGATAAATGGCCCAATACTGTAATAGTATCAATGGCAGCCTGAAGAATACGCAAACTCTGGTCCAGCACTGTCCAGGTATCTTGGACATAATCAGCGATAGGGAGTTCAACGCGACTCAGGAACGCTTGAATCAAGAGGAATGCTTTTACATGAGGATCCCACATGACCAAGTTCATCTCCTCGCCAGCGTAGCGCATCTCCTTCGACATTTCAATGTTCACAAGGTCTTCATTGTGTCTAACTGGAAGTTCGTCGTACTCAATGGCAGAGCAGAGCCACATCATGCACTGTTTAAAAAGAGCATGCGATCTCATATTCGCCAAAAAGTGTCTCATGGTCTTGTGTGACATGTAGTAGTATGAGGAAATTTTCAAGAACTCTGTAGGGCCCATGCGGCCATCCTGGTACAAGTTTAAGCAGCCTGATGCATCTAGATTTTCAATCGCAGTGTCAACTAGATTGACTAGCCAAAGATTGATACCCTCCTCAGTAGGGTCTTCAATGCCATAGTAAGTAGGGTTGAAATGGATTCTTCTAAACAGAAAAGTCCACGTCAGGAAATCAAGCGCCTCTTGGCGAGATTTAATGGTTTTTGCTGTGATCTCAGCACCCAAATGGTCCTCCAAGACTTTATGCAGATTTGACTCTACAGGGAATCCAGAATTCAGGAAGTATTTGTAAAACGGTTTTGTCGACTCCTTGGTAAAAACCATTGCAATACCACTAGTATCAAATGCGGGACGGCCGGCACGGCCCATCATCTGAAGTACATCTGTCAGATCCATATCCTTGTAGCCTTCAATCTTGGCATCAAAGAACTGCGTGCCCTTGACAATAACCAAATGAGCCGGTAAATTGACACCCCACGCAAGTGTAGATGTCGCAATGAGAATTTGGATCTTATTGCTAGCAAACAATTCATGGCTAATGCGACGATCAGAGTCGACTAAACCGGCATGATGAAGACCAATGCCAAACTGCAATGAAAGCTTCAGTGTTTCGTCCTTAACAAGAGAAATTACTTGTTGCAGTTCATCTTCATCCATCTTAGAAAATCTGCGAGGGTCGTCTTCCATGCCACACAAGTGAATCAAATCAAGAGCGGTTAGGCGGGTTTGACGACGAGACGCCACAAAGATGAGAACAGGTTTAGTAGGAGAGTGCGTCTTGATAGCAATGTACGCAGGCTTGTTCATCGATTTCATCAAGGGGCAGAATCCCATATTGTCAGCAAAGCCATCAATATACATCTCAAGAGGAACGGGACGCACAGAAGAAGGAAAATTAAACAATCCTTGATCTTGGACCTTAAGCCAGCTAGCCATGTCGTTTGCGTTGGCGACAGCTGTCGAAAGCCCAAGAAGACGTACCGGCCGTTGTGTTTTGGCCGCCACGAAGTTCATACGACTGACAATCATCTCTAAAATAGGGCCACGGTCACTAGCAAGCAAATGAATCTAAAATGTTAGTTTGGTGCCACAAATAATGAAAGTATTACTTACCTCATCCATAATGATTAAGGAAACTTCCTGCACAAACTTTCTGCTTTGCCAATTTCTTGAAATACCATCAAACTTTTCAGGCGTTGTAATAATAATATCGGCATTGCGGATGGTAGCAGCATCAGGAGTGTTATCACCGGTTAATTCGACAAGTCGGCGGTTTAAAGGCTTTGTGATGCGTGCATTCCAATCATCTACTCTCTCACGTACAAGCGCTTTCATAGGTGCAATATAAACCACCTTTGATGTAGGAAAGTTCTTGAAAGCCCACCACATGGCTAATTCTGCAGCCACTGTCTTTCCGGAGCCAGTAGGAGAACCCAGAAGAACATTTGTACTTTCATTGTAAAGGGTGTGAAAGATCATCGTCTGCATCGGGTTAAAGTAAAGGAACTTCTCGAAATAAATGCTCTCTATTGCAGTGTTATGGAGAGCCTGAATAGGCAACGGGCGCAAGGGAAGAAGCTTGGTCTGAATTGTTTCACTTTCAGGGCGAATGAGATGCTGAAATGAAACTGCTACCGCTGATTCAGCACCTGCCCAAGTATCCGAAATAGCGCGCACTACAATCTGAGAAGGAAGTGGGTCAGCCAAGGGAACAGTAAAAGTCAAAATATGAGGGTTATCAATCTTCTGCTTTGATAAAATGAACTTTTCAAAATGAAGAATCTCAAAATGATCAGAGTCTTCGACCCAAATCCAAAAGAATTGAGCTTTTCCGTGGATTCTAAAATCCCAAAGAAATTCAGGCTCAAGAGTAATCTTGATTTTCAAAACATTTTTGGTGATGGGGGCAATCTCAGACTCAATGTGCAAAGTAGGGAATCGGTCTACAAAACGCGCAACATTGCTCGCCATTTTAGAATTGCGAATTAATTGCCCAATTTCACCAATCTCCATGTCACGTAGATCGCTTATTTGAGTACCACAGCTTTCCAAGTTACGGAGTACAGGAACAGGAAGGTCGAACTGTCCAAGGGGGTGCTCAAATGACCACAGGCGTCGCTCAATGGACTTGCAGATGGAAAGTATCATACCTGCTAATCGGCCCCACCGACGGTTCAAAGCCATCAAAAACAAGGCCCTTGAAATTCTGGTGGCATTCTGAGCAACATATGCAGCATCAGAAATCAAGGCAGAATCCTGGATAGAAGATTTCGAAATGAAAGACTGCAATAGAATGTTGGTCTTGCCTGCAGAAGTGTCAGTCGTACCTGCAATTTGACAAGGAGCATCCTCTTCCTTAAGTTTTTCGAGCTCTTGTTCCTCCTCTTGACGCGACTTGATTCCGTCAAACTCTCCACTCATACTCAGCATAGAAAAGATATCAGCTTCAGTAGCTGTCGGCTTCATCATAGTGTTGAAAATTTCGACACTGCTATTTAGAAGATAAAAGTCAGATGCAATACGGCCTGTGTCCTTGGAAATGAATGAGCCCGTCTTATCGTCATAGACAATCATCTGTAGCATATGAAGACGGATAGCTGCATCTCCAATAAGCTTTCGACGGCGTGCACCTAACAGTGGATCCTCTGAGACGTCATTCCATCCTAAACCATATGCAAGTGGATTCTTTCGCATTCGAACAAACAAATAAGTGTATCCTAGCCATTGCACTCCCTCGTCGATACTCGTCACAGTTCCAAGAGAGATTTCAGCATTCAAGTTGTCTGCAATTTTATTTTGGAGTTGTGATTCAATGGGATGTTGCTGTGTTATTGCATCCAAGTAATGCGAAAGTCTATCCGCTGAAGTACACAGAATACCTGTACCGATTTGCTCAAACTGAGGACGACCAGCACGGCCAAAGATTTGAATTACGTCGGTGATTCCGAGGTCTACAAAACCACCACGCTTAGCGTTGTATACCTGGGTCCCTTTGATCATAACGACAGCAGCTGGCAAATTAACACCCCATGCAAGTGTCGCAGTACAACAAAGTACCTTGATGTTTCCATTCATAAACAGCTTTTCAGTCATGTTTCTTTCTGATCTCAGCATACCAGCATGATGGACGCCAAATCCGTGATTAAAAAGCTCTCTCATATCACGATTTTTCCATTTCATCATATCCTTTTCAGCCTGTATGTAGGTTGGACTTTCAGTACAGTCGAAAAGCACAGAGTCGCCCATCTTTTGAGCCATAGACATGTAAGATCTAGCAGTACGGACGGTATCTTTTCGAGAGTGTACAAACACCATGACTTGGTGGCCTGCGCTCAACATATCTATAAGCTTCTCATACGATATTCTTTCGATATTGTCGTTTGCTTGCTTACTGCCGGCTTTACCTTTGACAGCAATAAAGCGCTGTTCAAGAGGCACAGGGCGGAACGAAGAATCAAAGTAGAATAAGCCAGCCATAGGATTGACACGCAAAAACTCAGCAACATCTAGATAGTTTGGAAGGGTAGCGGACAGACCAACAATGCGAACCATCGACTGCGTGCTTTCTACTTGACGTAGAGTTCTAGCAACCAGAGACTCAATAACTGAACCACGTTCTTCGTGCAGTAAATGAACTTCATCGATAATAAGCAGTTTGACTTTTTGGACCAACTCAGAGTCGCCAGTAGACTTTCTAGTGACTACATCCCACTTCTCGGGTGTAGTGACGATGATTTGAGTAGACATGATTTCCGCCCTGGTGAGCTGCATATCACCAGTCAGCTCTCTCACTTGAATCCCAAGCCATTCAAGTCTCTTTCCCATTTTCTCGACAATTTCAGCCGCTAGCGCCTTAAGCGGAGCAATGTAAACAATCTTGAAACCCGATAAATCAACATCATACTTTCGCGTTTGTTCATTAAAATTGCTGTACTGGTTGATAATGCTAAGCATGCTAAGTAAGGCAACATCTGTTTTACCGGCACCTGTGGGAGCACAAACCAGCATATTTTCATTAGTGTTGTACCCAACAGGATAGACCACAGACTGCATGGTATTGAGTGTCTTGTACTTTTTGAACGTCTCTTGGCATAGCGGATCAAGAGAAGAAATCGAAACCAGCTTGCTCACAAAGCTTTGGGGTTTTCGTGTCGATGCTGGGAGGATGACCTCTTCGTAATTGTGCTCTATATTTCTAACAGTTCCAACTGGTAACGAGTACTTTGTGCCAAAGGCACTTAAGATACTCCCGCTAGCATCTGGGTTCTGATAAACATGTGGGTATTTGATCTGGGATGGAGCAAACTTTAGGTTTTTTTCATACTCTTTCATTTTCCTCTGGTTGTCGATAAGTTGATTCTCTCGGTCTTGTGCAGTCATTAGTCGGAAAGAATTATTAGTATTTTGAGACACCTCACGCTGCTTCTACAATATTGTTAGTGTCGACGTTTATCATCTGCGGTGCACATACCTGAGCAGCAATAATTGAGGCTCGTTTAGAGATAAGTTCTATGATGAAGTCTAGGTTTTCGTATCCAATCACCTCAGGCAGTGAGCTTTGTAACTCGTCATCTGAAGAAGCCGATGTGATTATTCCGAGAATTGTCGAGTAGAGATCGCTTGAGCTCATACCTCCCATGTTAATGCTGTTACACATTTCCTCTAACCATGAAAGCACTTCTGAAGCTCCGTGACTTTCATCATCAGCGCCCACAGAGAGGTCATCAGAATCAGAGTCAATGCCGCTGCTATTATCTGACCCTTCTGAAATTTTGAACTCGTCAAGCTCATTAATCGTTGCAAAATCAGCGTCAAATTGAGGTTGCTCTGAAACATGAGGATTGTCGACACCGATGCCAAATTTCGTAATGGCATCATGCATTTGCGTTACGCTATCCAGGAACGCATCGAATGACTTTAACGGATCATTAGCGACCATCTTATTTGAATTATGCGACAGGGTATTAGTTACTGGTTGAACGCAAAGCAGGATTCTCGACTGAAATATATTTTAGTAAATTCTTGTCACGTGAAACGACTCACCCAGGATCACATTCGAAATACTACTAATAAAAAGACATAATTACTATTATAATTACATAAATCTACCATACTTGTCATTAAATACCTCCACCCATTTTTCCATACTGGAAAACATTGGCAGCTGAGGTCGTGCCCTTCTTTTCGGCTTCAGGTTGGCTATTTTGAGTGGTAGACCTGGCATCAGTGTTGGAATCCGAAACATCGCCAAGACCAAACAAACTTCCCTTTGCTTGGTTGATATCTGGTAGAACCCTCCGTAATTCAAAAAATACAGCACTATTCAGAATTGCTTCGCTTCCAGAAGAATTCATGCCATTGCTATTCACAATCGGTCCTCGAATGTTAAATTTTTCTTCAGCAATTTCTGCCAGATTAACTTTGTTGGAGACTTTAAAAAGACGGACAATGTGTTTGACGTCCCACACGGTAGGGAAATAAATGTTCAGGGTTTTGAGAAAGCCCGCCTCCTCAACAGGAAGCTTGTCGTTGAGCATAACAGAAAGTAGATAGCCCAAGTCGTATCCACTATGATACGTAATCCAGTTAATGCTATCATCAAGGACCAGTCCACTGCTAATCAGTAATTCTCCGAAAGCAAAAACATCGATTCCTTCGACTTCGTTCATGTCAAATCCCACTCCTCCCTGGCGTAATAGATCAACGCCATCTGCTGAGCACATGTCTTCTCTGATATTGAACTTGAAGTTAAACTGCCAGGTTCCAACGCCTACCGGGCGATTGCCGAATTCATCAGCAAAACTCATACCGATTTGCACAACCTGGAGGATATCCACGTTTGATCTGAGCGTTTGGTAGTGATACTCTGAAGTAGTTTTGAAAGTTCCAATAGGGCGAGCAACAATTCCCGGAAACTTGCAGTCTATCGAGATGTACTTGTATCTTTCCACCAGGTCTCGCAGAACTGCCATCTGTTCTTCTAAATTCCATCGCCATACGTTTCTGACGTTGTCTGGTATGCTATTAGCACTCATTGCGTGAGAGGAGGCTGAATTGGCGCCTGCTCCGGCATTGTTTACCATATTTGGTCCAGGTCCCATACCATTTTGCAAGCCACCGTTAGATCCCGGGATGCTCACGTTCATGCCATTTCCGTTGCCTATCTGGGGACCCATCTGCATCTGTTGCTGATTCATATTGTATCCACCTGGAAAGTTCTGGGGATTTCCCATATTCATCATGCCCTGTTGCATTCGTGAAAAATTGGCCATTTGCTGAGCATTCTGTTGAGTGGCTTGTCCTTGTTGTGATGCTTGCTGTAGTTGTTGTGGGACATTCATGTATCCAGGAAACTGGCTTCCTCCTTGTTGTTGCATCGGAGGGGGCGGCATGGGTCCTCCTTGACCCATCATCATTCCATTATTGTTGCCGCCCATTCGGCCACCAGGTAAATATCCAGGTCTCATGGACATGTCGATAGTTGTGAAGTTATACGCGACAACTTGCACAAACAGTAGCTAAGGATGTTACGTCAACTTAAAAATTTGGCCGAGCCGCTATGATACTTTTAGATCCGACGTCTTGATCAGTGTTGTCTATGTGGTGGAGGGTGCAGGATTCAAGATCGATTGATTTGTAGGTTTGATGGCATGGAAAAAGTGGTCCTGACAAAAACCAGAGAGAAATGCGTGGTTTGCGTTATGTAATTTATATGTCATCAATAATTGTACTCAAGTGCTCAGCGCTATTTGCACACGACACTATAGTTACCGCCTGCACTCCTAAGTTTATACTACACCGATTATTATTGTCTTGGACGTTGGGTTTCTCCTCCATTCCTGAATTGGGCTTAATGAGGACCTAGGTCTTGAAGACCCGGTACGTTTGAGACATACATAGTGTAGAGACTGCTATAAGATCTGAAATGATGTAGTTGGCCAAACTGAAGATTCACTCTTTTTCATTTGCAAGTACAGGAATGATTCATTAAGAATATATCTTTATTTTTTTTTAACTTTTTATTATTATTCATATTCTTACTATGTATCAACTATGGTTCTTATACTTCTTAGACGTTAGCAGCCACCCAAGATCACCGGGAGACCGGAGTCCGTCGAATGTGCTTTCACTTTTCAGATTGATCATAATTTTGTGACCTGTGGAGCCATCTCTGACAGAAAACTGGATCAAGCAACCCTGAAATCAGCATGAAGACTACATCCACTTGGTCTTTGTCTTTCTCGTCTATAGTACCTCAACCAGGGTTCCAGAATGCAATGGCTGACGATAAGCAAGGGAATGAGGATCTGAAATATTCGGGCTACTGGAAAGTTCCCTATAGACACAGACAGACAGACCTGGTTCATTCGGTTCGAGAACTAGGTTCAAATCTTGACAAAAAAAAAAAAATTTAAATTGATAGGAAAATCATTCAACATTATTCTTCTTTTAAAAAAAAATTAAAATTCGTAAAAAAGGGACTGCATTTTGAAGACTTTAGTTCATTCTTGAAGTATATCAGCCTTCATGCTTGTTTCTTGCCATGTAACGTAACTTCTTTGTGCTCCCCACTTTCGTCTACAACATCATCATCATGTTCTTCACAGTCACTCTGGATGTACCTCCATCTATCCTCCTGCTGTCTGGTCTGTTCAAAGTCTTTGTTATGCAAAGTGCTCTCCTCCCGTTGTTGGTTAAACTGCTGTTGGCCAGATTTCGTCGTCCTCTTGCCTCCATTCCCATTTATCAAGTTCTGAGAGAGATAGATAGCTTCCAGCTCATGTGAAAGGGCTACATTGAGAAGCCCCCAGTTTTGGGTGACGACGACTTGAAGGAGTTCTTCCAACTTCTGGACGGTTGTGTTCAGCGCTTGTTCAATTCTAGGCTTTTGCTGCGCAGCATCTATCGTAGTGCAGATGGTTATTATGGTCTGTTCGAGTGCTGTCAAGGTGTCGCACGCCGACTTCCAAACACTCGTGCCTTCAATTAGCGCTTTACTGTCACGTAAGGCGGCCTCGTGCTGGTCCTTGAGCGCTTCAATTTCTCGGCCCAAAATTTCAAACTCTGCTTCTTCCTCTTCGTCCTCCTCCTCGTGATTGTCGAGGTCGCTGCTTTCGTCGCCTTTTTCTGCTACTGCGGCCGGTGAGTCCATGATGTCGTTACCGAATGCTCTACCGAAAAAGCCAGAGTTTAATAAACTTCCTGTCTTTACTGAGGATGATAATGATGAAGCAGTAGCTGGCGGTTCCTTACTTTTTGACGGTTTCCTCGTAATTCTGCGATTTGGTCGTAACCGATTGTGCCGTTTGAGATTTTCGAGCTCAGCCAGGTATGATGACGTCTTGCTGGATATTGTGCTACTTAGGTTGTTCTTCTCGGTTTTGACGCTCGACAGTTGGGTCTTGAGCCTCTCGAGTCTCAGCTCCAAGTCCTCGATAGAAGTCTATATTGGAACAATTCGGTCAGTAATGAATGAGCAGCATGAGATTTACAGCACTTACCTCCAATTCCACTTCCTCTCGCACTACCTCCTTTAGCCTTATCGCTTCCGTACTCTCCTGTCGAATCCGCCTAACATGTTGTTTCAATCGGCCTTCTCTCCCTTTTGTTGCCTGAAGATCTGCCAGCTCGCGCTCTCTTTTCAACATCTCACTCATGTATGCGTCCGCAAGTGAATCATTCACCGATGCAAGGTCGAGCATCGTCCGCCGCAGCTTGGACCTCGTTTTCCGCAGAGACGTTGACTTCGAGTGGGGTTGGTCATTTTGGTCGTTCACCAGGGTGTCACCTAGGGCTATTGAGGCTTGAAGATCGAGAATTTCTTGTAGCTTTCCTGTAAGCACTCCTGCCTCCGATATCCGTTCTTTGACAGCTTGTGAAAAGGAAATGGAATTCGGTATAGCGCTCGACATTACGTGTATGGACATTAGTAGTGGCAACAAGTCTAAGGTATGCAATTGAACGATTAGAATTAGGGTAGGGGTTACTCCCTCTTTTGGAATGATTGATTGTGATGTTAGCTCATAATCGATCATGGATTCGAATACATAAAGTAACATCATGCTAACAACATTTGATCAACAAATTCCATTGTACAGTTCAACATGAAAGATTTTAACAAATTCAATATTTCACGAAATTCTCCTCATTAAATTTAATGCCTTCTCAACTTGAAAAACAATCTTACCTTTAAATCATTTTAGGTTTCAAGAAAAAAGCCATAAACACAACTTAAGTTTAAGATTTCAGAGAACATCTTTGTTCAAGGCCAAAATTATTCTAATCAAGAAATTAAATAAGAATCTAGGTTTAAAACGTTTTGCGGGGAGGTGTTCTAACCTTTTTTTTGTTTCTTCATACTAGAGTGAGCTCTTACAGGTCTCAGTAATTACTACTGATAAGTTAAAGTTTGGAATATAACAATCATGAATTTCGTTTTATATAAAGAAGAGTATAATTTTTGGAACAGAAAGCAAATACATAGTGTGTGTGTGTGTGTTTAGGTCAAGTGGTCATTAATACTTGAATGCATAAAGCATCGACCCTTTAAACATTTTCAGTAGCCTTCTCATCAGGAGTAACAGTCTCCTCATGCACAGCCTCAGGGTTTTCTCTCTTCTCATCAAGAGCAGTCTGGCGGGTAACGGGAGTCTCAGGAACCCACTCGTTAGTTCTCCAGGCAGGGATCTTGGCATCCCACATCATGGCAATCTCCTCAAGAGTCTTGCCCTTGGTCTCAGGGAAGAGGAAGTAGACGTGGATGGTCATGGCAATGCAGAAAACCATGAAGATAACGTAAGTCTTCCAGGTAATGTTCTTGAAGGCAGTGGGAACAAACATGGCCAGAGCGAAGTTGAAGATCCAGTTAGCGGAGGCACAGAGACCGTTGGCAAGACCACGCTGGGATGTGGGGAAGAGCTCGGAGCAGTAGACCCAGGCAACAGGACCCCAAGTAGGAGCAAAGGAAGCGACAAAGAGGTAAGACAGAGAGATGATAGCCTTGGAAGCCTTCTTGTTGTTGACGATAATGGTGATAGTGGCATCAGGCTCAGGGTTGGGGATGGGGGTGGAGAAGTGTCCAAGAAGGATAGAGGTCAGCATAAGCCACAGGAACATGAGCAAAGCACCAGTAATCATGGTCTGACGACGACCCCACTTGTCGAGCCAGAGAAGGGAAGGAACGGTCATGAGAACATTGATAATGTACTGAATGGAGGAAGAGACCAACACAGTGTCGCCAGTGTATCCAGCCATCTTGAACATGTAGACGATGTAGTACATCATGACGTTCATACCAGTAAGCTGCTGCCAGATCTGGCACCAAAGACCAACCATAGTACGGTTAATGTTCTGCTTGTTGAAAAGGTCGAGAATAGTAAGATCGGCGTTAGCGCGCTCAATCTCAATGGACTCGCGGATTTCCTCAATCTCGAGGGCAACATCGGGATGGTTCAAGTCACCCTTGGACTGAATGTTGGCAATAATGTGGATAGCCTCCTCCCATCTGTCGTGCTGAGCCAACCATCTGGGAGACTCGGCAAGGACCAAAGTACCGAGCAGCATGATGAAACCGGGAATGATCATGATACCCCAAGCGATTCTGAAAGAAGCAACACCGTCAATGAAAGAGCAGCCGTAGCCGATGAAAAACATGATCATGATACCCCAGGTAATAGCCCACTGGAAAACACCACCAAGACGACCTCTGATTCTCTTGGGAGAAAGCTCAGAAATGTAGACGGGGACGGAGGAAGAAGCGAAACCAATACCAAATCCAGCAATGAGACGGCCTGCAATAAGCTGTCCGACATTCTGGGAAGAGCACTGAATAGCAACACCAGCCATCCAGAAGAGAGATGCGAGCTGAATAACAGGACGACGGCCAAACTTATCAGTGAGGTAACCAGTGAAAATAGAACCCAAGAAGGAACCACCTGCCATGGCGGCGGTGATACCACCCTGGGTGGTGGAGTCTGGGTGATTGAAGTAGTTCTTGTAAGGGTCCTGGTCGACAAAGGCAGAAACTGACGAAATGTCGAAGCCGAACAGCAGACCACCGATGGTGGCGATGCCTGCAATAAGATATGGGTTGTAAACAATGTATCCCATGGTTAATGAAGATGTGATGAAGAGATGTGTGAATGGAGAATGATTTGGGCGTTAACAAGAGCGGACAATCTTGATCTTTTATAGTTGAAAGAAAATCCGTAATTTGTATGAAATTGCCAAAAAAAAAAAAAAAAAGGATGTTTGTTTTTAGTTCTAGCTACGGTTTACTTTTTTTTTGGTTCCCTTCAAGAATTCATTCTCTTCCCCAGTTCCGCAAAAGAAGAAGAGGAGAAAATCTCTGTCACCGGCACCAATATGTGGAGTGCAGTATGGCCGATTGTCGGTTAAAATAAATTCAAAGAGATAATATTTAGATGTGACGCATATCATACTTTTGTTTTTTTTCCGTTTTTGTTTTGAATGCGGAAGAGGCTCCTTTCCTGGGGATAAACTTGGATTGAAAACTGCAGTAGCTAAAAAAGAATCATGGTACATGCCATGGTGTACCACATGTAGCGGAGAAAGATTTTCCGGTTTGGAGCAAAAAATAGAGTCTCTCCGCATGATTTGCCTCGCCAGCATTGACTGCCCCATATTCATGATCACAGGTCCTTGATTACCAGCTTGATATTTTTTATATACATGAGCTGAGTTCTGTTTAGCTTAGCATGGCCGTCGTTCATGACAAAAAGAAGTATCCCAAGTCTACTGGTATATAAACGCATTAATAACAGCTGGAGTCGTCTATTTCATCCTTTTGTTTGTAAATATCATTGATATTCTGAAGAAATAATGCACCTGAAAAATAAAAGGTGAATACCAAGTGGCGGGGTGCCATGGTCCCAAGGCAGAAAGCAAAGGCCGCTCCCTCATTAGTATGTAGGCTGCCTAGTGATTTAAACTTTTGTTCGCCTCTAGCGCTGCTCTTGTTTCTACATGCATGTACCCAACGAGAAGAAAAAAAGAAAGCAACAAATGAAACAGCAGCCAAAAGCTTGATATCTCTGCATACTTTACCCAGTGTGTACCCCCAATTGTTCCCCCAGAACAGGCGCATTGAGAGGCTGCAAAAGAGGGGGCAGAGATATGGGGAACTGCGATGATGGGCTGTGCCATTCAGTCGTTGGAGTCCCTTTTTTTTTTCCTTACAATCGATCGGACCTTGAATGCAAAAATCGTGTCTTTAATCTTCCGTCGCGTGCGGGGAGCCAAGTAAGTCCGGGGTCGCAGAAGCCCTGTTCAGGTCAGCGCTTCCGGACCTTGGGATGCGACCCAAGAGTGAGAGTCACACATGCGCAGGCCTTCGCTTACAAGGCATATGTCAGTTCATTTCAAGGTCCGCAGTTGTTGGCCCACCGCGCTTACCCCCTCCTCGCAAAGGAATAACAAAGTGGAATGGAACTCAACACTTTTTTTGGCTTGGCTTCCTTTTTTATTATCCTGTTTACTTGTTTTTGGCATGATTTTTGTAATTCAAAGAGTCTAAATGGATCAAGATCATGTTAAACCTAGCCGGTTGAGCCTCTTGATTCCGGACTGTCTGTATCGACAGTGGACTTTTGTTCCTACCTGATGCCCGTAGCGTGTTAGCCTCGTGTCAATACTTGGTCTCTTTGGTGACTGTGGCATAGCACGGCAGTCTCAAATCGATTCAAGTTGCCAGTTTGCAAGGATCTAGACCTTCTCCCGCAGTATCGATTCTCTCATCACTACTGCTCTCCTTTGTAGCGCCTTGCGCTGTTGGATGACCCGCCCGAATAGGCATGTCAATAATGGCCAATATTCTTTTGATTTTCTGATACAGAAAATTCATAGGCCGTGCTGACGCGTAGGCATGCAGACGCTGCTTGTTTTCCACGTCCCCAACCAAATGCTATTTTCCCATTGGGATACTCCGTGGCCGGTCACCCACCGCCCCCAGCAACAAAAAAGACACGTTTTGCGAATTTTTCCTTGATTCCTGGCGCGCTGGCCAATCAGATTTCGGCACTCACGAAGGGGGACAGCTGGACCCAACCGAGCAACTGTTGGCGTCTTGGAGCTCACTTCAAGGGCCTTCCGACGCTTGGTGAGTCCATGGAAAAACTAGATTTTCCGACAAACGCACACACCCAAAGTGCACGCAGCTGTGCACCTCCAGGAGACATTGGGTTCCGTGATCCAAAAAGCCAGCATCGCATGCTACACTTGGGTGGAAATAAAAAAATACGAAGAAGAAGAAAAAGAGAGCCGCTGGCGTCTCAGCTGTGGCCTCCCCTCTTTTCCCCCTAGCAAAGACGGCTACGCTTACTGTTGCGCCAATTCTGAATATTTTCAAAGGCAGGAATTACGTAATATTGGACTGCTTACTAACGCGGTGCGCAGCATACTTGCTTTTTGGCTGCCAGCAGCCGTGTTTCATTGGTCCAAATTCAAATAAGCACAGGAAAGAGGAGAGCCCTTCAACTACAGCAGATTTTGGGGGGTTACTGATATCATCCGCGAGTCGACTCACCATACTATCAATATTACTAGTATGGAGCAAGGCAGTCATAGTTCTACTACGTACTTAAGACCGAAAAGGCCTTGGATCAGCCGCCCAAGGCTTCATACACACCGAAATCGCTGTTTTCAAAGCTAGAGTGGATGCACGTATCTGGCCTGCCTCCAAGGGCGCCCCCAACCACTAGTTTCTCAGGCCAACACCGCGCGCGCACGGTTCCTACAAGTAAATCTCTGGCTTGTGTAAACGCCTGAGCCTGCTTCTACTTACCAGGGCTGCTGTCCAGTCTGTATCGAGCCAAGCCTTGAGGCGGACGGCAGGCCTTCCCCGCCAACTCCTTTGGATCACATGCGGTATCCCCTCCCCAAAGCGTTTGTACAACCGCCAATAGAGCAGCGCGCACTGGTAAGATGAACTTCAGTGCTTCGAATGTTCATCACCAACTCATCAACTACATAGTAGAGAATGCTGGCACTGGAATCACCTATTTCTTTCCTCCAGCTATGAGCAAGCTATCATATATGCGTATGGCGCTAAAGGGTGAAACAAAGGCGGGTTAATGGACGCCTATCAAGGGTATCATATTGATACCTGGCATGCCTTACGAATTCATGATCAATGTTCATGTTGGCCTTGCCAGCGCATGATGTCATGGTCTCCCCCACATCAGTGATGACCTTATATATGGTGCTTATGAATGGCGTTCAATGTTGTCAATATTTCTTCCGTCCCATGTCTCCGAACATCATTGCACATTATTGGTGTTCATGTTGTCTAGAACCGGAGCTCGATATCTTTCGAAATTTCTTTACAAGCAGTCTAAACTATGTGATCAAGACTTCAAACCAGCAATGCTAGTACTGAATTCAGCACTCCTACATATCGTAGTATGAAAAAACTCTAGCCTTAGTGTACAAATTATCGACCTTACAGTCTTTCAGTATCTGAAAGATGAATAAGACCAGAGGTGCCCCCAGATATCAAGTGCCGCTCATGGAATTATTTCCAACTGAACTCTGGGGGTAAGGCAGTTTGTTGCATGATACATAGTCTGGAGACCCCGTGGGGCCCCAGGCCTGCCGCCCTACGCGGCGCTCGCGCGATTCTAGTATATCAATATGATACTTGTCTTCCAGTATTGCTGGTAGTTTGTATACAATGAAAGTCGACTTTTTGGAATGCTGAATAGTTTTTACAATATATTTGTAGTTCCAAGTCAACACCCTTGTCCGTACTAGCTACGCGCGTACGTGCTTCCAGAAGTTCTTTTTTCTCTGTCCAAGAAAAGAAATATAAATAAATAAAAGAACCAATAGGGTTTTTATCCTAGACGGATTTTTTTTTTTGGTCACTCTGCATGCGCTTTTGCCTTCGTAGATCACCGATGCTTTATAAGCAGTGTCCTAAACATTCAAATGTTGATTGAAGGATGTACTCTGCAGGCTTTACATGAAAAGAACTTGAGCGCTTGGGTCTGGACCAAGTGGCATTTCGACATTCGGAGCTCAAGTGCTATTGTATTTGTAGTGCTTGCATGTTCAGCCTCAGCATACTAATGTTGGTTCGTTTCTCGCGAGTCTAGCCTCGAGTATCGTGACATGCGGCGACTAATTTAGAAGCACAGCCGTTCAAGGACCAGAAACTGGGCTCACGGCGGTTTATGTTCAAGCACTGAGGATATCGTGTGACCTTCAACCGTTCCATCCGGCCATCTTTTCTCATATCAATGTTGGCAGTACTCACTGCCAGCACTTTGTTACTTCGAATGATGTAAGCCAATTCTTAATACCGCCCCATCAATTTAGTCGTTCAAACTTTGCTATGTGAAGTAAAAATAATAAACATTGAAGCGTGCATCATACGTGTACCTTTCCACGCTATTATCATTAGGGTTAGTGTTGTTGCTATAGTATAGTTTATTTTCAAAAACTTACACTTCGGATAAACTAAGCGCATAGTAAATAGTGTGATGCACTTGTAATAGCCTAATTACTTCAAAGTTTTTCTTTCCAAATGGTGTAATTGATTGCAATGTTTACTGCTCGAAATGCCATCTTCATACACAAGCCTTGACCTACTTTGGTGCTGCAAACATTTTGATACACTGGCGTTTATTGTTAGCACTAAAAAGAACGTTTAGCCGGCTTCGTCAAACTTAGATCCCAATCGATATGAGTTAAACTTTTTTAAACAGCACTGCACTAGAGAATACATCAATAAGAGCAAACTTTGAAAGTGGTGGTGCGATATCGGATCAAATTGATGCTTTTTTCTTCCTTTTCAAAGCTTCCATATATGCACTTGAGTAAAGCGGAGATGTAGGAACAGGCCATGATTGTCTGTCTCCACATTGATTGAACTAGAAACGCCCAGGCGTACAAGCTTGCTACTTGTATTTTATCCATCTGGAATGAAAAACCAAGAGGACTTGAACTGAACACGCAACGTGTACATATATCTTCCATTAATGTAGACTGACATACAGTATGTAGATGGCTGCTAGGATATCACAGCTGCTACATAAAACAACCTAACTTTAGAACGTACTCCGTCATTATTATCGCACTTGTGCTTTGTTGAACATTAATTACGCTACTTAGGCCATGTGCTGGTAAGAGCGGAAAAACTTAGGGTGAGATGAGACAAGCTAGCGCCAACAATTGCTAACACAAACAAAGTTCATGCTGGATTACGAGCGAACCCCAGACTCTAGTTGTTTGTACACTACTTACGTGGCCCTTGGAATTAAAATCCTCTTTCATCCAAATGAACCCTTCCTACCCTTGAATTGCGGGGAGACGATCCCTGTTCGCTGCCTGCCCAAATTTGAAAACTGTTGGTGCATTTAGTTTTACGCGGATAGGAATAAACAATAAACAACTTGAAGATAACGAATTAAAGCACTGAAAACTTGATAACAAGTTTCCACTGTAAAGTTAGCATTTTCATTTTTTCCGTTACTAATTATGGGCCGGGCGTATCACTCGGAGGTGTCGTTCAATATCGCCTAAATGAAACTCATATCTCTGCGGCAGGAAAACTGCTGCTTCACTCTCTTTCCCCTCTCCGGACGTCTCTAGTCCTTTTCTCTAGCCGAAGCTGTCTCGCTAAAACTTGTCCAAGTTATGGTTTTCACGTTTTTTTAGATGCGCTATCAATTAATAGTATCCTTCCTAAATAGTGGTGCATCCAAATTTTTTTTATTCTTATTGACATCAAGGTTTGCTTGAAATTATTTCTTTGTTCTTGTTTGGGGCTCAACAAGCGAGCGTTGAATGGGAGGTTTCGGAGAATTCCAAAAGTCAGGCAGGTTCAGTTGTAAGCGCATTTTAATCTTCCAAGCGTGAGTGGACTCAGACTCGGAGCTCAAGTCCTCTAAAGTTAAAAAAAAAAAAATCATCACAGATTGATGATCCCACTTAACTGCTAAGGCTGCTGGCGTGGTAACAAGAGTTTGAGATATGTGTCTGGTAACTACATAGTTGGATGATACATGGAACTTTCAAGAAAACCCTTCGCGATCATGCCATTGCGTTGCTTCTTTTACGTGCTGTTAGGATAATTCCATGGCATCTCGATATCATTCACGGTGCTTGAGCCTTAGCAAAAAAACTGTAAGCACCTTAAGCACTTATGGCGCGTATGCAGTACGGCTAGAGCGGGCCAACCAAAGTCGATCCGAAGCTATAGGGTACTATAGCTAGTACACAGCCAAATTGTTACATAACCTCTTATATAAGCAACACGGATAAAAGCACTGAAACGTGCAGACATAATAAAGCCCACTTGACCCTAACCTCTCGTCTAAAATAAACAACTTTGATTCTGGTGCATGTAAAAATAAACTTTGAGTAAAAAAAAACAAAAAAAAACTCAAAAGTCATGTTGGGCCAATCAATTGCCGACGAGCATCCAATTAAGGAACGGAACCGCACTATAGGCCCAACCCTGAAATGCACGATTTCCCCATTCAGTAATGGACCACCAGAGCCACACGGGTGGAGGAGATCGACGTCCGATCGACCGGCGAAGCACTGTTATGCTTGATTATGAAATGCCATCACCACCGCCATGGATTTCAAATGTTCCTAACAACATTTGACCATTTGTACTAGGGTGCCACTAAGGCTGAACGGGCACATGCCAACTTCAATGTTCGAGTTCAACTTGTATAGTTTGCCCCCTTGAATGAATTTGTCAGACAATGCGTGACGCAAAACCGTACGCCCTCTGGTGCCAACGTTATTAAATCACATATCCGGCGCTGTTCTTGTCGTTTAGCGTCCACATAACAATAGTAAAAAATACAAGGTCAACTCGGAACAGCATTGAAGGGCGCCACGGAAGGCCTCTCAATTGAATCCACCTCTATGATTCCTATAATATTCTATATCCACTAAACCTTGTATAACATACCAGTAGTTCTCAAAGCGAGCAGTGTACTTCAGTACCCACGTTTTGAATGCTAGCCTTCTTCCGGATAAACTCCACACATGTGAACACTAGCTCAGGCCCTTCAATGTTTTCAATATTGATGTTTTTCAACATCAGTGCGCGCGCGGCGCACAAGTCCAGAGCGTGCAAAATGCAAAATGCACCCGAGAGTATATTAGTACACTACATATGTTGGATGAGGTGAGAAAGCCACGCGCGATCGATCAGTTGTTAGTGAGTTGTGCCTGCAAGTATGCTAGCGCTACTACTTGTCACCTTTTCATTGCAATGGGTTTAGTATTTGAATTCATCCATCCATTGATTGAAACCATTGTTAGAAAAAAAGGAGCTAGAGTCAATATGGAATAGCTGAAACTACGTAGTACATACTAACTTTTACGATGGGGCCGGCCAGACAACGACCAAACAAAATATCAGGCGAGACTCATTCGTAATCTTAGCTGAGAGCAGCCGTTGATGGTTCAAAGTGGCATGCAAGGGATTCAAATAACGCCTGCGGAGCCCCCCAAACTTTTAACATCCATCAGGTGCACATGTATTTTCACAACTGGCACGCTTGCTAAGCCAAGCAAGTCGTATTTTGTGCCCTTGTGTGTAACAACGTACGAGGCTTTATTTGTTGGTTATTACTAACATCAATTTTAATTATAGAATCAGCCGTTTTGGTAGCTAGTTAATTAACATCGATCTCTAAAGGGATAGAAGTTAATTAGTAGTGCTGATGGTCTAATCGATTTAGTTGATATTTCCCCTCTAATTGCACAGTGGGGTTTCAAAGGGCGTTTCCACTAAAACCCGTGGCACTTTGGTGACGTAGTGGTACCAGGTCGACATCCTCTAGTGCTAGCCGAGCTGCCATTCTCCGCTCACATCAACATAATTTCTTACTATTCCTTTTGTTACTATATAGCAACTTATATCTCAATATTCAATCTGAATTTTTAGCATCCAGCTAATATCTTCTAAACCGGAGTTCCTTCGACAGATGAGTGCCTTGGCTATCGAGACCTACCATGCCGTACTTACATCAATGAATTTCGATTTTGCTAAGATCCGATACACACTAGAACCAGAAGCATATTACCAACTAGACGACTAGTACCATTCTCAGTGGCCATACTTGACTGTGTGAACTTGTGCCTTTTTCTCATGCCAACTGTGTAAGCACCACCAATGAACTTGTGAAAAGGCATAATTCCGAATATCAAGTATATGAATTTTGCTCGCCATGTATATTGATACGCAACTATTCCAATATTTGTTTGAAATCAATTTATCATTTGTATGCTATTTGGTTTTGCAACACGCTTTTGCCTAGGAAAGTCCCATATCAATTTATGCTCTAGATTCACTTGGCGTCACCTAGTCTATATGTGGATTGCTGCAAAAAAGATAAAAGCATATAGTAAAAGATTACTAAAGTCAGTTTTCAAGAGCTTTCTGGCGTCTTTTTATACACAGTCCGAGGTGTAACCGAAATCCCTAGCTCATTATCTGGAGACACTGAATATTATCCAACTGTTTCATTCAATGCTCAGAGCTACTCTGAATATTGAACTCCGAGTGCCATCTCAAAGGCCGCACATATGTTGCATGAAATAAAAGTGAATATCTCTTTGAGCGCAAATTCAACGCAACTTGTAAACTCCAAAGTCAAATATGAAAAAAAAAAAATGAAAATTAATAGGAACTTGGAAAGAGGTGAGTAGTTGAAAAAATTTGCTTTATTGACGATTGATCCTTCTCGTTTCATGACATAGTCGTGTTAGGGCGCAATGTCTTCTGACTTCTCGGCATAAGATTGAAGTCTCTTGAAATTCTACCTTCATGGTCAATTATGAACAGGCTTGGGCGTATTCATGTCTGAGCTTGCATGCCACCCCACGACTGTCGGCGCGCCTGCCGCTATTGAACGTTTCCTCTTATCTGTAACACCATCTTCCGGATAAGCTAAAAAAATAAGACTGAGACTTTTCTACGGAATTTTCTAACTAAGTGAATTTGGCTATAAGCTTGGCCCGTTCAACGCACGCCGCGATTGTGCTTGGCATTGTCATGCTTTGGCCCTTAGGGCCTTTAAATACGCTTTCTCCAAGATAAACTCTACTGCCTTGACAATTCACAGGGTGCCTGAATTCAAACTCCAATGTATGTCTTGTGCAAATTCAAGCACTCTCTTGAACAACCTATATTTCTGCCAATGAACTCAAGCTCCAACTGTAAACAGGGGCCTTATTTCTCTTCTTAAATGACTACCTATTTTGGAACCTCGTGATGCTACGCGGTGCCAAAGTTTCTCGCCATTTATTACATAACAACATACCTATAGATTAGTCAGTAAACCTAAGCCCTGCCCTTACCCTCATGATATGCCTGCGCCATACCAATCAGCACAGTTCGGCAAGACTTCAGACAAAGTTTCAGGCGGTGGCTTGTTTACTCTGTATTTATCTTTTCTCTACCCTGCAATTGTTCTTCGCAAGTTCTCTTGCTTTTCTTCCCATTATCGTTATAGCTTGTCTTGGTAATATAAGACCTCTATACTACTTCTTTTACTTTTTATTCCCACATCACCACCAGCCAACCTGCCATGATGAACTCGAAAGATCCTCCTATCACTGACACGGCGGATAATTCGGTATGTATGGAATTTGTAGATCATGCTCTCGTTATTAACCTTTGACAAGTCTAGTGATAAACTACGGGATGCTAATACGCAACCAAGCCCTGAGCAACATGGAGACTGGCTTCAGACAGCTGATATAGAGTTCAACGCCGCCGATCCTCCAGATGCAAGCAAGACTTCCTTCGGCCTTTCCATAAGTCAGCTCTCAACTCTCCAGGAATACCGTGACCCTTACATGCTGGAGTCACTTGGAGGCGTTGAAGGTCTAGAGTCAAAACTCAAGACTAATATCACGAAGGGACTATCGACAGATTCGGCAACCCTTACTTCATCATCAGAAACTATTGCAAGCGGGGCCCTCATGGAAGCTCGTAGGTCGTATTACGGAACTAACAAACTTCCAGAGCGAAAGCCAAAAGGCTTTTTTCAATTGGTATGGATCGCTTTGCAAGATAAAGTCCTAATTCTTTTGTCTGTCGTCGCTGCTATTTCTCTCGCTATTGGGCTCTACGAAACATTTGGACAGCCGCCTGAGTATGACGAAGGAGGTAATGAATTACCGAAGGTTCAATGGGTTGAGGGCGTTGCTATTATTATTGCTATCGTGATCGTGTCTGGAGTTGGTGCTGCAAATGATTGGCAAAAGGAGCGCCAGTTTGTTAAGCTTAACCGCAAGAAGGAAGACCATCATGTCACTGTTGTCAGAGACGGCCATACCCAGAATGTATCTGTGTTTGATATTCAAGTGGGAGATCTTGTTTCCCTTGAACCCGGTGACATCCTTACAACGGATGGAGTTCTGGTTAGTGGATATGGTATCAAGGCAGACGAATCAGCACTTACAGGCGAATCAGACAATGTACTTAAATCAACGGCACAAGAAGTGCTCGAAAAAATCAGAGCTAACCCTTCTCTGGCCCCGACGACAAAAGGACTTGATGTCTATATGCTTTCAGGATCCAAAATCTTGGAAGGTACAGGGTCATATATTGTTACCTCAGTGGGTGTCAACTCCTTCCATGGCAAAATGCTTTTATCGTTGCAAACAGAACCCGAAGAAACCCCATTACAAGAGAAACTCAACGTCATTGCAGAAGCCATTGCTAAGGCAGGTTCAGCTGTTGCGCTCCTCATGTTCATCGTTCTTTTCATTCGTTTTCTGGTCCAGCTCAAGGGATCAACACTCACCGGCGCTGAAAAGGGCCAACAATTTCTGACTATTCTCATCACATCAATAACAATCATTGTCGTTGCGGTTCCCGAAGGCCTCCCATTGGCCGTCACCTTGGCACTTGCATTTGCAACAACTCGCATGCTTAAAGATAATAATTTGGTACGAGTCCTCAAGGCTTGTGAAACAATGGGAGGTGCGACGGCTATTTGTTCTGATAAGACTGGAACATTAACCCAAAATCGCATGACCCTGGTTACTGGATCCCTAGGTATCGGTAAAAAATTTAAAATTGACCCGGATACACCAGTAGAGGGAAACGAAAGCGATACCAGCTTGAGTTCAACTGCGTTACCTGTACAGGATTTTTTAGAGAGTATTCCAAGTGATGCAAAGGAATTATTGTTACAATCAGCTGCCTTGAATAGCTCTGCATTTGAGAACCAACACTTGTATAAGGATGACCCGAACCGAGACGCGTTTGTTGGATCCAAAACAGAAACCGCACTACTCAATTTCGCAAGATTGTACATGCACATGGGAGATTTGGAGACAGTGCGCTCTAAGAGTAAGGTGCTAAGAGTATACCCGTTTGATTCTGCTAAAAAGTTCATGGCAACTGTTATTGCTAGACCGAATGGTGGGTCACGCCTTCTTGTAAAGGGCGCTGCAGAGTTGATGGTATCCAAGTGCACCAGCATCTATGATGAGTCGACTGGGTCAGTTAGACCTATTACTGAAGAAGAATCTAAGACTTACCTGGATCAAATTTCCGATTACGCGTCACAATCGCTAAGAACAATTGGCTTGATTTATCGCGAATTCGATGGTTCTCTGGATTGGAAATCCCCTCCATCTGCAGTGTTTGACAATATGACTCTACTTGGAATTGTGGGCATTATGGATCCACTTAGACCTGGCGTAAAGCAGGCCGTTGCCGACTGCCAGCGTGCTGGTGTTGTTGTGCGAATGGTCACTGGAGATAACTTACTCACTGCGCGCGCCATTGCAAAAGATTGTGGTATTTTGAAAGATGAAAACGACACTGTAATGGAGGGTCCAAAGTTCCGAAAGCTTTCGAAAAAGGACATGTACCGCATCCTACCAAACCTCAGGGTCCTTGCCCGTTCAAGTCCAGATGATAAGAAACTTCTTGTCGTTACTTTAAAGGCCATGGGAGATACAGTTGCGGTAACAGGCGATGGCACTAATGATGCTCCTGCACTGAAACTTGCAGATGTTGGGTTTTCAATGGGAATCTCGGGAACAGAAGTTGCCAAGGAAGCGTCGCAGATTATCCTCATGGATGACAATTTCGGCAGCATTGTGAAGGCAATTATATGGGGCCGGACGGTCAACGATGCAGTCAAGAAGTTCCTTCAATTCCAGCTCACTGTCAATGTCACAGCGGTGATGCTCACGTTCGTGAGTGCCGTTGCGTCAAGCAGTAACGAATCCGTGCTGACAGCTGTGCAGCTGCTTTGGGTCAACCTTATCATGGACACTTTGGCGGCGCTAGCGCTGGCGACTGACCCACCAAGCGAGTCATGTCTTGACCGCAAGCCTGATGACAGAAAAGCATCGTTAATCACACCTACTATGTGGAAGATCATTCTGGGCGAAGCCACGTACCAACTCATTGTGTCGTTCACCTTGTATTTTGGAGGACCCAACCTTTTCCCATACAATACGCCTAAAGAGAAGCTGAGGGTACATGCACTTGTGTTCAACACATTTGTCTGGATGCAGTACTTTGATATGTTTGTAGCGAGGCGACTTGACAACAAAATGAACATGTTTGGGGGTATCACGCGCAACTGGTACTATATGGTGGTTTCAGCCATCATTCTAGGTGGACAAATTCTGATCATGTTTGTGGGAGGCGCTGCGTTTTCGATCGAAAGACAAACCGGTCAAATGTGGGCCATTGCCATTTGCTGTGGGTTTGGATCAATCCCAGTCGGTCTCTTGCTGCGCTGCATTCCTGACGAACTGTTTATTAAACTTTTCCCAAGCAGACTGTGGCGGTTTTTGGGACGCTGTTACGCCAAGTGCAAGTTCTGGAATCGTTCCAAAGGACCTGCAATCCGTGTGCAAGATTCGGTAGACGAGGAGAGCGGCCCGCAGTACGTGTGGCCTGCACCATTCGAGCAAGTGAAGAGCGACCTTATGCTGCTCAAGCTCCGTGGCGGCCGGTGGAGGCAGATTCGAACCAAGCCCCAACAAATCTACACCACCTTCCGCCATTCGCTGTCGCAATTAAGTTTGCCGCCCTTCGATGCGCAAACAGGATCAACGTATCTTGACAGCGAGCAGGCCAGCGGCTCGCGCGCAAGCTCGCCCGGCATTAGCGCGCCGTCCAGTCCGGTTAGCCTTGCCAGCGGAAGCTCGCCCTCGGAATCCACACCCCTGATGGCAGGCGAGGGCGGGTTCCTGACAGTTCCCGGCCAGCAAAACAGCGCCGCAAGTCCCGGCTCGTCGCACCAACGTCCCAGACTAGGCCGCAGTCGAGGCAGCAGCAGCAGCAGTCGCAGCTCATATAGCATTGATGCGCTGACCATGGTGCCGACACTGATCGGCGGTGCTATTGCGGGCTGGAACCCTGAGCAGGTTCCCGCCGGGAGGTCTGCAAGCAGCAGCACTGACCAAGGACGAAACTAACTGGCTAGAAAAAAAAAAAGCTGAATGTTAGATTGATACATTTAAATTTCTTTGCATACTTTTTTCTTAAGAACCATATAAACCAGACTCTTTTTTTTTTTTGTGTGTTGCTATCGATTAGCAAGGCCGACGTCACACTAATCCTCTATATTGAAATAAGCCGGCATGTAATAATACTCAATTTTTGAATTCATTGTTATTGACATCTGGATTGTTTAATGTTTTTTTTTTTTGGCGTATCGCTTAGTTTCGCTTCTTGATCCATGGTGTTAATTCTAATGTGATTGATCGATCACCAGTTGACCGCTGGGCATTCTGAGGACTCAACCAACGAAAAAAAGAATAACCGATGTTCCTGTAACTAGTCTATCAATTTTTAAAAACCGAAAAAAAAAAAAAAATAGAAATAAAAAGGAAGTAACTCGAAGGAATTCGGAACTGGACATGTATCTGCCTTTATACAAAGTACAGTACATAGTTGCAGTATACTATTTATCACCTTTCGACATCTAATGACGTCTCAACCCCCGTTGCCCACCACGCGCCGGCTTATGTCATCGGCTGCTGATCGCGATATCAACGATATCGATCAATTAATGCGCACTCGAGCTCTTCGGCCGCGGCAAAGCCGGCAAAGCCCTAACACGGAACGCAAGTGTATTATTAGCACTGAGTTCAATGTTTGCGCAAAGTACAAACGTTAACTTCGAAAGTGCATACGTATTGATACTTGGAATTCTAGATAAAGCTAGCTCGCGAGCTACTACATGTAGCTTATCGGCTGCCGGCAGGACGTGGGCCCGGGCCGGTATGGGTCTGTGCACGGTACTAGTGGTGTGTATACAGTCCACACACATGGAGTACTACACGTTATGGGGTCATGCCGAGACTAGCATAGAATTAATACTTGAAAACAGGTAAACGTGAGTGCCTCGAATTCATATGCGTCTGTATATGAACAACCGCAATGAGCTCTTTTGTTGAACACTCACCTTCCTTTTCTAAGATGTTGAATCCTTTCATATTATCTATACAAAAACTAAACGAAAACTAAACAAACCAAATTAAAACTGAAAAAAATAGCATTGAAAGACATGAGTGTAAAAAAAAAAAAGCCACAGTACATGTTTTTATGTATAACCGTGTGATGCAAAAGTAAGTGTTGACTGAAAAAATTCATGTGTTGAAACTTTGGTTCCCTCGTTTTTTTTTTTTTTCTTTAATCAGAGTTCTCCTCCAATGAAGGGCCTTCGCACGAGCAGAACAGGTTCAAGTCACCATAGGTATCGTCGAGTCTGGTCACAGAGGGCCAGAACTTGCGCTCCTTAAGGTAGGGCAGCGGGTACGCTGCCTGCTCACGCGTGTAGTTGCGGGACCAGTCGGCTTCCAGGAGGTCGCGAGCGCTGTGAGGGGCATTCTTGAGCAAGTTGTTGGTCTGTCCCTCGACAGGACCCTCCTCAATAGCACGGATCTCTTTGCGGATGGAGATCATGGCCTCGCAGAAGCGGTCGAGCTCGGCAAGAGATTCGGATTCGGTGGGCTCAATCATGAGTGTGTTGGCAACGGGCCAAGACATGGTGGGGGCATGGAAACCGTAGTCTTGGAGACGCTTGGCAACGTCAATGGCTTCGACGCCAGAGGTGGCCTTGAATCCACGAAGGTCAACAATGAACTCGTGGGCGCATAATCCGTTCTCGTTTTGGTACAGCATAGGGTAGTGCTCGCTGAGGCGCGCACGCATGTAGTTAGCGTTGAGGAGCGCGGTCTTAGTGGCCTGGGTCAAGCCATTGCCGCCCATAAGCTTGATGTATGCCCAAGAAATGGGGAGAATGGAGGCTGAACCCCAAGGGGCAGACGAGATGGATTTGATTCCGGTCTCAGCAGTTGCCATTTCGACCAAGGGGTGGGCGGGGAGGAACTGTGCAAGATGCTTCTGAACACAGATGGGGCCAACGCCAGGACCACCGCCACCATGAGGAATGCAGAAGGTCTTGTGCAAGTTAAGATGGCACACATCAGCACCAATCTCACCAGGAGAAGTGAGGCCGATTTGGGCGTTCATGTTGGCACCGTCCATGTAGACTTGGCCACCACGCTGGTGGACAATCTCACAAGCACGCTTGACACCAGGCTCAAAGACACCAAAAGTGGAGGGGTAGGTGATCATGATTGCGGCAAGCTGGTCCTTGTACTTGTCGGCCTTGGCTTCGAGGTCCTTCAGGTCAAGCTCACCATTGTTGAGACACTTGATGGAGACGACCTTCATATTGGCCATTGCAGCAGAGGCAGGGTTGGTACCATGTGCAGAGACAGGGATAAGGCAGACATTACGCTTACCCTCGCCAATGCTCTCAAGGTAGGCACGAATCACACGAAGGCCGGTGTACTCACCCTGAGCACCAGAGTTGGGCTGGAGAGAGGTAGCATGGAAACCAGTAATGTTGGCAAGGTCAGCCTCAAGCTCAGAAACCAATTCGCTGTATCCCTTGGCTTGCTCAAGAGGAGAAAAGGGATGGATCTGTCCAAACTCAGGCCATGTGATGGGAGCCATCTGCGTAGTAGCGTTAAGCTTCATGGTGCAGGAACCCAAGGGAATCATAGAGTTGGCAAGGGACAGGTCTTTGCTCTGCAGGTGATGAATGTATCTAAGCATCTCAGTTTCGGTGTGGTACTTTTGGAACACGTCGTATTCGAGAAGAGGAGTCTTGCGCTCAAGGTCAGCAGGGATAGAGGCTGCGGTTTCACCGAGAGAGGAGAGGATTTCAGTTGCAGGGGATGTAGCACCAAAGACAGCAAGAAGGTCGTCAAGGTCCTTTTCAGAGACGGTTTCATCGAGGGACACGGAAACAGTAGAATCGTCAACCTTGAACAAGTTAATTTGGTACTTGCTGGCAGCGTTTTTAATAAGGGAATTGGCATCCTGAACCTTTACAGTAAGAGTATCGAAGAAAGTCTCGTTGACCAAGGTGTGGCCAGCAGAGGTGATACCAGACGCAAGAACAGAAGTCAAAGTGTGCACGCGGTTAGCGATATCCTTGAGACCCTTGGGGCCATGGTAGACAGCATACATAGCAGCCATGTTGGCAAGGAGGGCCTGAGCAGTGCAAATGTTGGATGTGGCCTTTTCACGGCGAATGTGCTGCTCACGGGTTTGCAGAGCAAGTCTGTAGGCAGGGTTTCCGAGGCGGTCCTTGGATCTGCCGACGAGACGGCCGGGCATTTTGCGCTTCTCAGAATCTGAAACGGCGAAAAAGGCAGCGTGGGGTCCACCGTATCCAAAGGGAACACCAAATCTCTGAGAGTTGCCAAAGGCAATGTCAGCGCCAAACTTGGCAGGTGCCTCAAGAACACAGAGAGCGAGGAGATCAGTGGCAACAGAGAGAAGAGCGCCCGACTCGTGAAGAGTGTCGGCAAGTTTCTTCCAGTTGGTGATGGAACCATCGGCTGCAGGGTACTGTACCATGGCGCCGATGACGTCCTTGTAGTCTTCCTTGGGGTTCTCGGTAGCAGGAGGCAGGCCGACGACAACGTTGATTCCAAGGGCTCCGGCGCGGGACTTGACAACCTCAATGGTCTGGGGAAACACGTTAGGGTCAACATAGTACGTCTTGCGCTTTTCACGAAGAGCGTGGAAACTCATAATGACAGCCTCAGCCGCAGCAGTACCTTCGTCGAGAAGGGAAGCGTTGGCAATGGCCATACCAGTGAGGTCACTGACCAGCGTCTGGTAGTTGACCAGGGATTCTAGTCGACCTTGCGAGATTTCAGGTTGGTAGGGTGTGTAGGAGGTGTACCACTCAGGGCACTCGAGAATGTTGCGCTGGATAACTGGGGGGACAGTGGTTCCAAAGTAGCCTTGGCCAATGTAACTTCGGAAAATCTTGTTCTTGCCAGCAATTTCACGAAGTCTTGCAGTGAGCTGAGTTTCGGTCAGACCCGAGTTGGAAGGCTCGATTTGGAGTTGACGTCCAGTAAGGATGTCGGAGGGGACCACCTTCTTGACAAAATCATCCATAGACTCGTACCCGACAGTTTTGAGCATTTTGGAGAGATCCGAGTCGACAGAGCCATTGTGTCTGCGCAAGTAGGTATCTAGCGGCTCGAGGGCCGACCTTGAAACCAAAGAGGAGGAGAGGGATCTGTATGTGGTGTTGGGGATAAAGGCCTCAGTGGAAGTCTTAATTGGGGCTCTAAGAATGGACGTGGCCGAGGCAGCACATCGCACTCTGGCTATAGTGCCTGCCTTAAGAGAGATAGCTCTAGAGGCTGACAATAACGAACGGCCAGACATCTGAGGGGTTGTTAGCGCGGTGTAACATATACATTTATATATAAAGAGGTTGTGGCACTTACTGTGATAAGGAACTGGTATAGAGCGAAGGGGAGTAGGGTCTGAGGAGAGAGAAAAAATTAAGAGAAGAAAGAAGGGAAGGTGGGATTGGGCGATATTTAAGCGAGCCTGTTATCTCGGCGATGACTGAGTGTGTGTGTACTCAGTGCTCTTTGGGGATCTGCCGAGGGTGGTGTTGAGAGCCGCGAACTCAGTGATTTCAACTCAGTGATTGTGCTACTCAGTGATCGTGAGCAACTCAGTGCTCGCTGGGAACGAGTTTACGGCCTGTGCGGGCACTGAGTCGACGCGCCTTTCATTTCGTTGCTTTTGCTTCTTGCTGGACGTTGCTGCTGTTTGCTCTGTTGTCCAAGCTCACTGCCATTGATTAGTTGTTGTGATACTTGTTTACAACATGGTGCTTCTTACTCTTCCTTCTCTCCAATCTCTCCAGTCTCCTCCCCCCATACTCAGCACCTTTATCGCCTCGACTTCTCTTGCCTCTTGAATTTTTCCTCAACCCGCTTTCTGTTCCCGTGTCGACAGTGCCCTTGCCCTGGAAGTCCCGTGTTGTGGCCGTTCGGGTTCCTGATCGTTTTCGTGAACCAAAAAAAAAAAAGTTGTGAGCGTTGAAGAATTCAAAGTCACAAATTCTAAGCGACTGAATTCAAATTGTTCAAATTGTTTGCAACGGTCAGTGATCAGGATGATAGCTAGTCTCAACGGCGAACGGTAAAGGACGAGAGAGTACTAGTGTGTAGTGCAATGCTCAATATGTAATTTCGAGTACTTCTATTCAAATAAAATAGGACGAATAAATAAATAAATATAAAGAAAAATAGTAATAGTAGAAGTACACTGGGAATAAGCACTAGAGTGCCGCCAACTATCTAAGGCCGGATCTTCTCATCCCAACCTCCTCCCTTTCCAACAACACCACTTGAGGTTCGCTGCTCTATCGACCCTATATTACATGCTTCACTTGCCTCTATAGGCGCCAGCCAGGATCTCTCCGGGCTTTCTCTTCTTCAGGCTGATCTGAGCTGCAGTTTGCACGGCCACTCTCCCTGCTTTTCTCGACTTTGGATGAATGAAAAAAAAAATCACCAAGGCCACTAGTACTATGCGCCAATGGAGGGAGACTTGACTCCAACTACCTGATCCACCAAAGTTGCACTTGACCTTCGTGCCGACGGTGGTGCTGCAGAGTCGGATCCAAGGACAGCAGGCCCAGGTTGAGCATGTGCTTGTGCTTGAGCCTGTGCTTTGGCGACCACTGCGGCTGGTGAATGGTCGCTTACCGACGACTTGTACGGCGGCAATTTGCTCGACTGGGCGGCTTTTGGGGCTTGTTTGTGAATGCCGATTGACGAACTCGATTTCAGTTTGTGTCTCTGTCTCGCGGTTATTGCAGGTATTGCTGCGTCTTTTGAACGCCTCATGTTCATGTTCATGGTCTTGCTTTTGTTGGTGATGGCAATCTCTTTGGTGACAGACTCCAACTTGGCTTGCCGCTGTCGCTGTTGCTCCTCCATCCTACTCATCAAGCGTTCAAAGTAAGTCTCGAGTTTTTCAACCTTCGGCACGATCCTGTAATCAACCCGCACGAGAAATTCCATCTCGAGCCCATTCAGCTCCTGCTTACTGAGCCCGCCCACCTTGGCGTAATGTGCGTTTGTGCACAGCGTATCGCACAGTCCTTTACTGGCTACCACGGCTGCCGTCAACACGAACCGGTGCACCGTCAGGCTGTTGATATGGAACGCTTTGTAGGTGCAACAGAGCAGGTCAATGTAGTAAATTATGCTGAGAATGATGGCAGGCTGGAGCTGGCAAAAGTGAGTAAGACGAGCCAGGTAGGCATGGATGCTAATGCGGGGCGGGGAGCGCGAATGGAAGCGCGTGATGTAAGAGAACTGGGTGAGAGAGAGCGGATCGTTGATGGTGACGAGCTCTTGTAGCATCGAGGCGACAAGATGAATCATGGTACTGGTTGAGCATGAATCCAGCGCCTTGTCTGTGCTGCTGCTGACACTGGTGTTTTGAGCCAACGATGGTGGGGCCAAGGTGGGAGACTTGTGCTGTGGTTGCACGATGTGAGCATGCTGGACACGTATGGACCCCATTGCCAACAAATATAATGACAATGCTCGCGCAGATATGGGTCTAATGTAATAAATAAATGAGCCTGAACTTGTTTAGTAATGAAAGGTGGACCAAGCTGAATAAATAAAGGAAAGTGCACTGAACTGTAAGCTCTACGTGTAGGGGAATGTGAACCAGTCGAGAGAGTCTCAGTTCCAGAGATGGGCTATTTGAACATGTTGAAGTTATAGAAGAAGGAGAAAGAGAAGGAGGAAGAGTAATAATATATAAATAAATAAATAAAAAAAGGGAAACGACATGGTCTTTTGTTTTTATTTTATATATCATGTATGCTTTAACGGCTTGTTACATTGATCCACGGGCTTTCTAAACTTGACGTGTGTGAATCTTGTCATGTTCCCTCAGAGCAGCGAGCCAAGTTTGGTTGGTACACAGCGCAGCGCTAAGGCTTCTACTGCCCCAGCGCACGCACGTTGGCTTGTTCTGTGTACGAGCAGCATAAGGGATGCGTAGACACACACACACACCGCAGACTAGTGCCGCTGGTTTCAAGCCGATCGGTTTCTTTTGTCGTTACATCGAAGGTTCTTTTTTTTATGTAATTTTCAGGTGTCGAATTCACGTGGGAGGCTATTAAGGCTCTTGTTGGCTTACATCCCAAGATTGTGTAACACAAGGGGAACTATTTAAATACACGAGCTTGTCCCCTGCCCCTGCCCCTCGTTGGAGGAGCCCTCGATGCAACGTTCCCTTGAGTACTACTACTCGTGCCGTAAACGCAATCACTGATACCGTCTCGCCCATGTGCGCTCCCGTAGCCCAGTACTCCTGACGGACGCTGGCTTCTCAAGGGTCTTTCCAAGGGTCTTTCCAAGGGTCTCGTTGAATTTAAGGCTGTGTTACGGGCCGTTTTAAGGGTCCTCGAATCACACTCGCTAAACGGGCGCCTAATCTTAACTTTGAATAAAATACATTAAGGGAATAATACATAAAACTGTTACGTTTAGAAGCACTTTCTGTGGACAATGGAAGGTCCAGACTCGTCGTACTCCTGCTTGGAGATCCACATCTGCTGGAAGGTGGACAGGGAAGCAAGAATGGAACCACCGATCCAGACAGAGAACTTTCTCTCGGGAGGAGCAATGATCTTGACCTTCATGGAAGAAGGAGCAAGAGCAGTGATCTCCTTCTGCATACGCTCGGCAATGCCGGGGTACATGGTGGTACCACCGGACATGACAATGTTGCCGTACAGATCCTTACGGACATCAACATCACACTTCATGATGGAGTTGAAAGTGGTCTCGTCAATTCCAGAAGCTTCCAGACCCAGGACAGAGGGGTGGAAAAGAGCCTCAGGAGCTCTGAATCTCTCGTTACCAATGGTAATGACCTGTCCATCAGGAAGCTCGTAAGACTTCTCGAGGGAGGAAGACTGGGAAGCAGTCTGCAGCTCCTGCTCAAAGTCAAGGGCAACGTAACAGAGCTTCTCCTTGATCTCACGGACGATTTCACGCTCGGCAGAGGTGGAGAAAGAGTATCCTCGCTCAGAGAGAATCTTCATGAGGTAGTCAGTCAAGTCACGGCCAGCCATGTCAACACGCATAATGGCATGGGGCAGGGAGAAACCGGCGTAAATGGGGACAACGTGGGTAACACCATCACCAGAGTCAAGAACGATACCGGTGGTACGACCGGAAGCGTACAGGGAGAGAACGGCCTGGATGGAGACGTAGAAAGCAGGGGCGTTGAAAGTCTCAAAGACAATCTGGGTCATCTTCTCTCTGTTGGACTTGGGGTTGATGGGAGCCTCAGTAAGCAGCACGGGGTGCTCCTCAGGAGCAACTCTCAGCTCGTTGTAAAAAGTGTGGTGCCAGATCTTCTCCATATCATCCCAGTTTGTGACAATACCGTGCTCAATGGGGTATCTGAGGGTAAGAATACCACGCTTGGACTGGGCCTCGTCTCCGACGTAGGAATCCTTCTGGTTCATGCCGACCATGATACCCTGGTGACGGGGACGACCGACAATGGAGGGGAAAACGGCACGGGGGGCGTCATCACCGGCAAAACCGGCCTTGCACATACCGGAACCGTTATCAATAACGAGGGCAGCAATTTCGTCTAAGGAGGGTTAGTAAGGATGATAACATATGGTGATTGCGAAAAATATAACGCTGTACAATGGGTGGTGCAATCGCTTTATCTTGTGCTGTGGTTTGCGGTTAAATGTGCGAAACCCAGTCGTGGCATTTTCGGTTGGGTGAAGAAAACAAAGCAACCAAACTTGTCGCAGATTTCCAGCCATCCAGCCAGCCAATATGACCAGCGCAGAGCAAACACAAGACGAGATTTCAGAGCCACCGTCCGTCTCAATTATCAATAGATGAAATCAATGCAATTGGATCGCAACAGGTTGTTATCTGGATGCCGATTGCTGAAAGCTGGTGATGAAAGATGACAAGTGGACGGCCCAGAATCGGGACCTGCCAAAAAGCGTAATCAAGAAGGGCGGGAGACATCGCCTCCGAACGAAAACAACATACCTTCCATTGTGTTTATTATGTGTTATGGATATTATCGAAGGAGTTCTAGGATAAAGATAGAGAAAGGAAAGAAAGGAAAAGAAGAAGAGAAAGGGAAGGGGAAAAAAAGAGAAAAAAAAGAGGACAGAGCACAGCTTTTAAAAGCGTCAGTGAGGGAAAAAAATGGCTGTAATTGTTAATTTTTCAAGGGGGAATTTCCACGTAGCAACCCTGCGCCCTGGCTGGGTTCCGCCTGTGAGCGTCGATATCATTGGCCCTTACCCTCTAGTAATCACGGCAAAATCGCAGAGAGAAAAGACACGGAGCGAAGAGACTGAACGAAGACACGGAGCCAAACGAGTTTGAATCAATTGGCAAGTTCAGTACGAGTTTCAACCCGAGGACATGTCAATCGCAGAATCAATAGCAGGATCAATCATATTTCCAAGTGAAAAAATTAAAAGGACCTACGACCAGCCAGCCTACAGACTTTTTGAGTTCGTGTTTGAGATGCCCAGTGCTTATCTGCCACTGAATGGACCAAGCGAAACGGAAATCTTCAGCCACGAAATGAAAAGCCCGGCCCCGTAGCAACGACTCCTGAGGTTCAAATGATTAATTTATATCATTAAAAACTTGGCCTTGTATGTAGATTACAGCCAGTCATAAGCCACTAAGAAAGGTCCCCTATGAGCATTAGCATTTGGAAGCTCTGGTGTGCTGATTCAATGAAGGGGCCGCTCACTGGGGGAGGGGGCAGAATGCTGTCACTTACCATGGAGCGGGTCCATGCAAGACCCGTTGCCGAGTAGACGATGGGCATCACATACATATATGTATGTAGTTATCTTTATTATTCTTGTTCTATCAACTAGATTATGATATTCAATCAGATGTTTTAGAAGCCAGCTAAGATCTTTAAGGGATAGGAATTCGTCAGTGGCGCGCGGAAGGCCTAATTGATTTATGTCATTTCACTTGAAGTTGGTTTTTAAAGGGCCCTTTCTCTGGAACCCATGGCTTTGGTGACGTAGTGGTTCCAAGCACTCAAGGCTCTCATTGCAGGTCAAGCCGCCAGTCTCCTCTCAAAAAAGATGGCTCTCAGAGGGTCGTTTCTGCAGTGACGGCCTCCTACATGTGTGGCACCAATATCGTAGTTAAAGCTAACAGTGAAGTAAGGTTAGGTCACCATTGCCAAGTGTTCTGACCACTGACTGAGTGATCGCTGTCCCTAATCGCTTGGACAAATAAGTCCCTGCAGGCATTGTGACGAGAGTACTTGCGTCCTCCCTTCATATCAAGTTCGCACACATCCTTATTATTACATATGATCCTCTGGCACCTTCTGCAAACCTTGCCTAGGTCCAGATCAGAAACCAAGTGCCTGGGGCACAGCATCGCTTTTATCTGCCTGTCATCCAAGAAGAAGGTTTTGAATGAACATCAAAGAAATGAGCATCAAGGATCGGCAACTGACATAGGACTTGTTTTCGCCCAGAATAGCGCACAGCTCTGCGAGGGAAGACGATGAAGAGGAGAAAAAACGTCTTCTCTTGAGACCCTGGACGATCTCTATCGCCTAGGCCCTCATCGTCATACCGTGTGATCTTTCCCTCGAGACGGTGTCCCCAGATGGTGACATAGTGGGCCTGTAATCGGCATTGTCGTCGCCAGCAGGGATGCCAACAGGAAGCTCCCAGTCTCGGCAAATGGCTTCGAGTTGATCCCTGGAAAGGCGATTGGGCAAAACGCCGGCGCGCCTTCCGCGTCGGAATTTCCATACCGCCGACTTTCACAAGCCATGCGGTAATGTCTGCGTCGCATAGACCCTTATGCTCGTCCCCCCATAAGAAGCTCACGGTTTTCAAGCTTACCTAGGTTGCTTCGTCCACCTATCCTCAAAGGTCTTCCAAGCCGTCCTGGCTGAGTGTCGGCAGGAGATGGCGGAGGAGAAACTTAGTGCTACCTCTCAACAAAACCAGCACGCAATGCGGAAGAGCGTTCTTAAGATGAAGTAAAGTGTTTTTAGGCGGTCATCCAACTTCTCGGCAGCGAACTTTCTGCAAGAAGCGAGAGGTCCAATACAGGTGCCTAAAGCGCGGATAGCGTTGGTCGAGCTCGGTCCAGCACAATCGCTCTACAGCCACCGGGATAGCAGTAATAATTCAAGTTCAAGAAGGCTCAGCGATTTTCAGGGACTTGGGTCCCTACAGTCCAGAAACAAGCTATTGGTGTTGAGGGAACTTCGGGGTACCCTTTAGCATTTCGTCAGAAGGACGCAGTTAGGCGCCAGAAGGATGGAGAGCAGGATACGGACCGCAGGTTCTGCATTTAAAGTATTAAAGTATTTTTAGAGTTCTTAAATTGTGGCAGTAATAACCGCCCGCTAAGTTTGATAAAAAGCGTTTGCTTTGGCCGCTCTGAAGGTTGACAAAGTGCGAAAGGTCGCTGGTTCGTTGTTAGTCTAGTCACGTGGCGATTATCATCGTTGTTGTAATTTATGTATGGTGTTGTAGTTAATACATCCTCCTCAGGGTCTGCGTCGGAAGGGCATCCTAATCAACATGATCCATATGTAGAAGCTAGCTCAGTACAGAGCTGCCAGTCGATTTCTGATATATAAGGCGAACACGTAAATAAATTGCAATGCTCAGACAGTGTATCAGCAAGACTGTGTTAACTTTGTACCTTCTATAACAGCTAATTCTGCTGCGTACGATTCTCAAATTTTACTTCCACTTATTCAATCTCTATCGATACTCTTCACGAGCCAATTCCTTCAAATCATGGCACATCTACAGCCATCATACACCGTCCGAAAAGTGATAAGAAGGTTTAACCCCTTTGAGAACCAACCCTGGACGCCAAGCAGCAATCGCCAATACAACAGCAAAAGGGTCCTAAAAGTACCAGAGCAAGAGGGTCCTAAAAATATCAAAGCAACATTTTGGTTCTCTTGGATCACCTTTAGTATTGGAATAAAGTATTGCTTGGGCTCTAGTTTACGCCCACCAGCCAACATATTATATACTGAGCCTAGGTCGGCAGCATAAATGTCTTATGGAATTGAATCACAGAAATATGCCGCAAAGCCCTAATTTCGATCTGACGACCTTCGCCGTTCTGTGAACATCAAACACACGGCTATATCGCCGCTTGTCTGTTGGTGCAGACCAAAAGAAACTTGAATGCGAGAATAAACAGTCTCTCAAGCTATAAGCGTCGATACTATCTGTTTTGAATTATTTTTTTATTTTTTTATTTTTTTATTTTTGATTTGACCTCGTAAATCAAAGGCTCAAATAGGTACTTGCTCCGGCATCGATCATCTTGACATGTTCTATGATCGAACTCACTGAAGAAAAAAAAAACTATATATTCAAGAGATATTGGCTACCATGTCTACGAAAAGATAAATTAATTCACGCATCTCCGCCTTTCTTCGCAATCTTGTTCTATCCAGTCTTTATACCTTCACACACAGCACACTCTTCCACGCAAAATGGCAGGAAGACGTGAGAGCGTCGACAGTCAGCCACCTGATATAGACGATACCTCACCCCTGTTGGGCAAGTCTCCTCGGGCGGCCGACTACCTATCCAACAAGATCAACAGAGGAAGATCAATATCGCCTTTTACAAGAGGAAGATTGAACGATGCCGGGGCTCCACAACCAGGCAACGCCAGTATACGTTCCAGTTCGCCTCGCTGGTATCCCATGTCTCCAGCGCTCAGCGCCTTACGCGTGCCAGAACGAGGCAAGCTCAAGCCAGACAGCAAATCATACTGGGGATACTACCTGCCAGCGCTGGAATGGATCCCGCAGTACAAGCGCTCAAACCTCGCAGGAGACATTGTCGCTGGCCTTACCCTGGCGTCTTTCCAGATCCCAATCGTCATGTCCTACGCCGGATCACTCGCCAACGTGTCGACGATCTCCGGGCTCTACGGCCTCGTAGTGCCACCCTTTGTGTACGCCATGATGGGATCCGTGCCAACGATGGTTGTGGGGCCCGAAGCCGCCATCTCGCTCGTACTAGGCCAGGCGACAGCCCCTTTCATCCACAACACCCCTGCGGACGGCGTGACCCCTGACGCCGTTTCCGGTCTCATGGCCGGCACGGCAGGCGCGGTGCTGCTGGTCGGCGGCCTCCTTCGCTTTGGATTCCTAGACAGCGTGCTGTCACGCGCGCTTTTGCGGGGGTTCATCTCTGCGGTGGGCGTCGTCATGGTCCTGGATCAGCTGCCCGGCGAGTTGGGACTTTCGGAGAAAATGCACCAGGCAATAGGCACGCACGCGAGCACCTTCGCGCGGGTGAAATACCTCGTCAAGCACGGCGGTTCTGAGACACATCGTTTGACGGCCGTCGTCGCGGCGATGGCATTTGTGTCCATCGTGGCCCTGCGCATATTCAAGAAAAGGGCTGCAAAAAGGATGCCAAATATTATTTTCCTGCCAGAGATTCTTATTGTCGTCGTCACGTCCACCATCATCGCCAACATCTTGCAGCTTAACAAGCTGGGCCTTGACGTCGTGGGCAAGATTACACCAGGCTCAGTCACCATAAGATTCCCCGTGAACCCCGGAAACTGGGACGTTTTCAAGTCCACGTTCTCGGCCTCTTTTTTCTGCGCGATCCTGGGCTTCTTTGAGTCCACCATAGCGTCCAAGGGCATTGCGGCTCAAAACAACATCTCCATTTCAACGAACCGAGAACTGGTTGCACTGGGAGTCTCCAACCTCCTCGGGTCACTTGTCTGCGCACTGCCTTCATTTGGGGGATACGGCCGTTCCAAGATTAACGCACTGTCGGGCGCCCGTACACAAGTCTCCTGCCTTGTTCTCTGTGGCGTAACCGTTCTCTCAATTGCCTTTTTGATGCCTTATTTTTACTACCTGCCCAAGGCGGTTCTTTCCGCTGTCATCTCTGTAGTGGGCATATCCCTCATCGAGGAGGCCCCAAAGGACATTAAATTTTACTGGCAGATTGGCGGGTACGAGGATCTTTTTACGCTCTTTTTGACGTTCATGGGCACTATTTTCATGTCTGTGGAGGCTGGCATTGCCATTGGAGTGGGGTTCTCTGTGATTCGGGTCATCCACCACGCTACCCCGCCACGCATCCAAATCCTAGGAAGAGTGCCTGGGACAAACATGTTTGAGAACGCAGACCGCCTAGTAAGCAGCCAGCAGGACCAGGTCGAGGAAATTGAGGGATGTCTCATTGTAAAGATCCCCGAGCCACTGACATTTGCAAACACAGGAGACCTGCGAAACAGACTAAGGCGTCTCGAAGTATATGGCACGATGAAGGTGCACCCTTCCTACCCACGCATCCGGGAGGCAGGCATGACGCGACACCTAATTATAGACCTCCATGGCATGACAGAATGCGACTCGAGCGCAGTCCAGATATTCTTGGAAATAGTGTCGTCGTACGTAGATCGGGGCATTCCGGTTTTGCTGACTCGTGTGCCGCAACGGCAGAAGATTCGGCGACGTTTTGAACTCGCTGGCATCACCGAGTTGGTTATGAAACGACACCAAAACGCAGAAAGCACCGACGACGTGTTTTTCCAGTCAATTGACGAGGCGTTAACAACCATTTCCAAGACGGACGCAATCGAAACTAGAGTGTAATAGTAGATAGCATTAGATATTTTGTTTAGCTTTTGAATAATAGTAGTTGTTTTTCTTTCTTCGTTTGCGCGAAGTTATAGAATCACCACCCTAACCTCACCTCAGACTACATGCTGTATGTCCACTTGTTCCTACGATGGTTTGTGGGAGCTAAACAACTATTGAACTCTTTCCATACTCACCCTTGTATTCTCAATTGTACAACAGCTGCCTCCCATGTCGTATAGCCAGGTTAGCCGAGACCAAAGTAGCGCAACGGACAATCCTAAGGGAACCAGACTTAGCGACTCAGAGGACGAAGACCCGTTCCTGATCGACTCGGGCGACGAATCGGACCACCATGGCCACCAAGACTCAGATGCAGGGTTTATCCAGCCAGACCAACCGATACCAAGCCAAGATACGAGCCGGACTCAAACTTCAAGCGCGACCATGGCTGCTGCGGCTCCACCACCCCCACCACCAAGGTACAGCGCGGCGGCGGGCGAGAGGTTCGAGCAGCGCAGGTTCATGGGCGGTGACACTCTCGACGAGCCCATCTCAGCGACCCTCTGGCGCGACCTCAAAGCTGTCGGTTTCCGGCTGCGCCAAGTCATCTGGTACACCCCTGCCACGTCCTTGCAATCCGCACACCCTGGCATGATCCCCAACTCAATCTCAAACACTCTCGGCGGCCCTGGGCCCAGCCCCGGCGAATTGCACCAGGAGTGGGATCTCTGGGGCCCACTCATTTTTGGTCTGCTCATCTCGCTCTGCGCCTGCGTGCTGGCGCCGGCCCACCAGACGTCGCTCGTCTTCTCCGGCGTCTTCGTCCTGATCTGGGCCGGCCAAGCTACTATCACGCTCAACATCAAGCTTCTCGGCGGTAGTATTTCGTACTTTGGCGCCATGTGTGTGACGGGCTACTGCTTGTTTCCGATAGTCATTGCGGCGCTTGTGTCGTCGTTCGTGAAGCTCATCATCGTCCGCGTGATCGTGGACGCGCTCATGGTTATCTGGGCCGTGTACGCAGCGTCAAGGGGGCTGGCCGACTCGGGCGTCTTGCCGTCGAGAATATATCTCGCAACGTTCCCCGTTGGCTTGTTTTTTACTGCCTTGGGCTGGCTCTGCGTCATATCATGAACAAAAAAAAGGTACAAAAACAATACTAGTTCAGCTCTCTGATTTATCTTACTCCTTTGACAATAGGATAGAAAGTTTCAGGCTGGTAGAAGCTTCAGACTGGTAGTTGAAGACACAAAATGCATATAAACAACTATATATATTAAATAAAACTCATATACACATACTATCGCGTTAATTACAGACATGCTTCTTCAAGCACACACGAAGGCATTCAAAATGTTTGCCTAAATTGCGAAGGATCGACTCCTCCAAAAGACGCCTTGGGCACTGCGCCGCCCATGGCCGAACCTCCATTCATATATTCATTACCTTCTTCACTGACCAACCCCATGTTGTTGGAAAAATATTCCGCCATCGAATTTCCCATCTCCCAGTCCCAACTGCTGAACCAATTCAAACTCAGCGCCGGATCATTGATTTGCTCGGGCGACATGTCAGTCATGGGAGAGACGCCTGGAAACATGGAACCTTGTTGTGACGATGCCAGAGCTTCATTTGGAGGGACGGCTCCTTGTAAACTTGCCGACCCTGACGTGGAGTTGGACGGTGTCGGCATTGTATCCTCATCTTTTTTATCGTCACCTATTGGTAGGATCTCATTACCTAGGCTGTCCAAGAACCCCATGGAGGAGAAGTTGCCCTTGTTTATTGTAGCAGAGCCATGATCCAAACCGATATCCTTAAGAAGATCCAAGGTCTGGCCAAGCTTCATGTGTACCATGTGGTTTAGTGTTTTGAGCGACCATAGGCACTCTTTGGCCATGATAAATCTTCCATCCTGCGCAATTTCCGTCACAAGTTGAATGATTTTAGCCAAGTGCGTACCCATCTCTACTGTCTCAATTTGGTGGTAAATCAAGAGAAGTGCAATGCATCCAGCATGGAACAATGTACAGAGACTCATCCACCACGGCGTTTTAAGCTGATTTAGCGACGAAAGTGTCGATGCTACATTGGTGACTCCGCGTACGCACTCTGCATATAACTGGCGATCAATGTAAGGCGCGTCCCATTGAACTCCGACCAACCCGAAGACCTGTCGCATGTGAATGAAAAACAAGCTATTATAATAACTTAAGCGGAAGTGTCCTACCAGTGCCGGGGGAAGGTTGAACTTGTCGAGATCAGTATCACTACCAAGACCGAGATCACTCATGCTATCATTCCAAGCCATGATGCGTGCTTTAACTCCTATTATCTCATCGCTGTTCAAATCAAAATCTCGGTCATACACAAGGTCCCCCAGGGTTAGACAAAATTGCACAAATGCGTGTGAAATCTTTGTCTGCCACCCATCATCCACGTAGACAGGACAGATTGGAATCGAAAAGTCATGCTCTCTGAGCGAAAAGTGCCGCCCATACTCTATACAAAAGGTCCGATCCAGCACGAAGCATGCCCAAAACACGCGCCGCCGCTTCAAATCCTCATAATCGGTCAAACGTGTTCCAGCGTTGGGCTTATGCATTAGGCCCATGCCGGTGCACATTCTGATTGCTGTTCCCAACACACTCCAGGCCGATGTTTGTCGGTGGCAGACCCGCAGATAAACTGCCATTAGCAGGAACCCTTGGATGATTTCCACGCTTTCCCATTCAAACGCAAATGCCTGCAGGGTAGCAAACGCATCATCAAAAAGCTTTTCTTCCAGCCCGTCACTAAACTTTGCATTTTCGCAAATTTCCATAAAGCGCATAGCAATTGCACACACGACATGGAAAAGAGCTAGGAATAGTCGGCACTGGGCCTTGTTGGGTGTGAGAAGGCACATGTCATACTGCTCCATAAACATGGGTTTGTGCAGAATAGCATGCAGAGGATTGATTTTGTCAAAGAAGTATGCAAGAAGGATTCGGGCCTCTGGATCATCTAGAAGAGAAACTGGAGGTGGAATCTTGCGGGGCTTGATATAATGGCCGCCCGACATGTTCCAGCCGTAATGCTGCATGCGTGGGACTTTCACTTGATTCACGAGATCTGCCGGGAGACCCTTGATGAGTTCTTTGCCAAACTTGAATGCAAGAGAATTGGCGTATCGTCTTGAGTACCGCATTTTTGGCCTATAAGGCTTGATTGTGTTTGTATCGTCGGTGCATAGGTACACCATACTTCCAGCGTTCTCTTCTTGTGCTTTTCGAGGGCGATCCCTCCGTTGTATATTGTTTCCAGTTTTATGACCATCAGGTGCCTCGGGGGGATCTTCACCCGAAGCTTCTTTCCCGTCCAAAAGAGGTCGATATGGAACTAATCCTATTAACTCTGCCTGACCTCTTCCGCTGTAAAAGTGTCGCTGGTCTCCCGTTCGAATCAAGTTTGATAGGCGATTCAAGTCGTTTTCCAGTACTGTTATTCGATCTCTTAGTTTGGCCATGATAACGGGCTTTTTGATATCCATGATGGCCTGCTTTTTTTCTGCCATTGTTTTGGCCTGATTTGCAGCATCGACGGCTGCAGTAAGAGTCTGTGCGCTGATCACGGTAGGCTCATCCTCCTCATTGGTCTCGCCGGAGGGCTTCACATAGGTAGAGGGAGCATAAACGCATTCCAAGTTATGCTTGACGCAAGATCTACAAGGCGCCATTCCGTCGCATTTCGTTTTTTTACTCTTACACCGTTCACAAGCTTTGGCAACGCGTATGCGGCCCTTGATCTTGGCAGAACCGGGGCCCATTTGTCCACTGGAATCGTGGGGGTGCTGTAATAGGTTAGTTAGTAGCTCTCAAAGCAATATTCATTGTTAGTCTTACAAATTCTGGCGACTGGGAGTTTGGCCCCGCGTCTTGTCCGTTGGAGCCGTTTCGGAGTAAAACGCTACCGCCAATGGGAGACGTAGTGGCCGAGATGTTGTTTTGGCCACCCCCAGGCGTTGGAGCTGGGCCCGGAAAGTTTGGCCATGAGTTGGTGTTCAGGGGTGAAAAGTTTGGAGGATTAATTAGAGGCGGTAGACTGACAGGAGGGGGTAGTGTAGAAATGCCGTCATGGGGAGTGTCGTTAAGATTGGGGCCCGAGGTCATGAGTGATGTGTCGTGTCGCAGAGATTTGACGTACTTGAATCGAGCATCGTCTTTCTCGTCGTCGTCCATTGTGAGAGAGGAAGCAAGACGCTTGCTGGCGTTATTGCTAGAACCATTCCTTGAGGAAGACATAGTTCACGAGTGCAAAAGAAAAGCGGGTACTTGTAATGATGAGAGAGCTTCGAGGAGAGGAACAAGCAAAGCCTATACCTTATATATAGTTAAGGAGGGGGCGGAAATCGATGACATGAACGGCGGGCAACAGTCGTGGTATGCTACGGTCGTCGGGCTCTCTGAAGGGCGGATAGTGTATCTTGGGTACAAGAAAACAGGTGAAGGGCTCGGGGTAGTTCGCTAAGGTGCGGTAATGTGAACAGGAGGGCTTGAGCAAGTCCCAGGTGATAGAAAGCGCGCGGAAGTCTAGAGCGTGCGGAGCGTTTTGACAAAAGTGGCTCAGAAGTATGTAGTTCAACTGGTGAGTCAAAACTTATTTGGCTGTGGAAAAAAGTCCGTGGAACGTCTGAAACCTGCCCCGTAGTAGCTCCACGAGGGTCTAGCGTAGTAGAGGGTTAGGGCCCAGCCGTGGGCTTTGAACGCGCGGAGATTTGCGCATTTTTGGCTGTGATCTGATAATTCCCAAAACAGCAACAGCTACAGACACTGTTAATTTGTATGGGTTTTTTTTTTTCACTCCCATACACGCGTAGTTCAACCACCACCAGGAACCCTCGTGGCTCTTTTTCTCTCCTTGACTCACAGACTCCGTCCTCCCCCGCTCTCGGACTTCGTAGCCAGCGCACATGTGCATATAGCGGTCTGATCTATCGCGCTCTTTGTATAGCTCAGCCTCGACTGTTGCCCAATGTCGTACTAATTCAGCTCCAACTCAATTTCACTCTTTTGTCTTTTTTTAAGCTTCTCCTCTTGCGCCCGCCAAGTTAAAGCAGAAAACTCACCTCAACCACCCACCATACCTGTCTTTCTTCCTTGATTGTTCGTTACCAAAACCCCTTTGATACACTTCGAGAAAGTCACGTAGTATGCTGAGATACTTCAGCCATTGGCAGCTCCCGCTACTCTGCGTGTTTATCTGGTGGGGTATGCTTATTGCCATGCTCATCGCCTGGAGCATCCAAGGCGTAAGTGTCTTCTTTTTCTTCCTCTTCATCTTGAAAGCGTTCGCATTCTAATTGCCTTCATAACTACAGAAACCTAAATATGGAACGGATAGGAAAGGAATCACTCTGGTGTAAGTTCTTGTTGTGTCCCGCGTTGCCCATGTGCTCTAACCTTCCCCTTTTCAAGATTTATCTCGGACATTGGAGCCACTTCGTTACAGACTCTTTTCATTGTATGCTCAGCGGTACAGGGCGTCTTTTTTGTCTTCTCACTAGCTGCTGAGCGGTACTTGCGCCATGCGGGTCGTTTACATCCTGTCTACCGTCGGCGCGAAAAAGTATGCTCCGCGCTCGCCATCTTTTTAAGCATCCCTGGCCAAATAGGTATCATTCTTGTTGCTGTTTTTGACACAGTTAACCACTCACGTACCCATATTGCAATGCTCTGTTTGTTCATTGTCTGCATCGGCTTGTCCATCGCTTGCACCACATATGAATTCTTTGCCCTTAACAAGGCCAACCCTGAAGTCAACCGGCTAAGGATTTCAGGATTCTTCAAGCTAGTTTGGCTTATCATTGCCATAGTATTCGCTATCTGTTTTGCCGTTCTTTGGCGCAAGAAACTGCGCGTACTGGCTGCCGTTTTCGAATGGACGCTAAGTTTCTGGTACGGCTTTTATCTCCTCCTATTGGCCTACGATCTTTTCCCAGCCGCGACTACCGAACGTGGTTCCTATTTCGAAACGAAATTTGGCCATGGCCTCAGTAGAGCCGCGTCGTGGATCCCAGGCCTCAACACCGCTTCGCCTACTGCTACAAACTCCTACACCTATGACACTCAGAGGTTTCCATATGACGCTGAAAACGAGCCCAAACTCCATCCTCCGCCATCTTCCCCACCGCGTGCAGCTTCACCTCAGTTGCCGGAACCTCCTGCCACTGCTCAAACTGCTTTCTCGCCGGCCCGTAACTCGCGGCATAGCCACAATCAATCTACTGGAGATGGCAGTAACGCCATGTCATATTACACAGCACCGTTTACCGCTAACCAGTTATCTGGGTCGGATTTAGAATCACCCTCCTATAATTCCATTGGAAACATGGTTCTCGAGAGCCGGAGGCACGAGTTATAAAATACTTTGTATTTTTATTTTTTATTTATTCACCAATTAGTAAATAGAGCTACCTATTATTTGAAACATTGATTATTAGTGCGTTCTAGCCCGTTTATTATTCAAGGTATTTGTAGATGTTGCAATGTATTTTTCCTGTCAGGATACTTGACTTCATGTCTTGATCCAAACAGCCAATAGCAAATGATAACTGTTGACAGCAAATTTCATAGAGACCAAAAAGGAGAAAAATCAAAAGAATAGAAATAGAACATATATTCAGCAAAAGAATAATAGAATAAAAGAGAATAATTAACAAGAAATAAACATTTGAATAATTAACAAAATAATAATAAAAAAAGAAAATTAAAATTTTAACAAGAAAAACCTCCACCCACGAGATATCAAACATTTTCCTTATTTCACGTCCTCATCAAATACGCACTCGTATGATTCAGTGGTCGATTGACGGTTCTTACCCTTGGCATCAGAAGAAATGGATTCAGTAGCGGGCTTGACCTTAATACCAGGAGCAGCAGTCTCCTCAACATCTTCTTGTGAGCCTTGAGAAAATCCAGAGAAAGTACGCTGGTGGACTTTTGATGAGCTAGCTTCCTTAGCGGGACTCTCCTCATCAGCGACGGTACTCTTTACTGGTTCGGCGCCAGGTTTTGCAACAGCCGCACGAGCAGCAGAAGCGGCAGTGACTCCACCATGACTAGAATCGGACTTAGTGGTTAGACCGGCTTTCTTGGCAGAACTAGGGCTAGAAGTAGGCTTGACAGAGGCTGTAGCACCCTTCACAGCGGTTTTGACATCTTTCTTTTCGTTCTTCACAATGCTTTTCACCTTATTGAAAATTGATCTTCTGCGACCTGTCTTGGTAGAAGAGGCAGTCTCAGCAGTAGGATCTTCAAGGTTGGTCACCTCGGTGACATCATCCGCAGTCTTTGGAACTGAAGCGTCGACGGCAGCATCCTTCTCTACCGACTCAATAGGCTCGACGGTAGTACCTTTCTCTACCGACCCAACAGGTTCGACGGTAGCATCCTTCTCTACCGATTTAACAGGTTCGACAGTAGCATCCTTCTCTACCGATTTAACAGCAGCACCGGATGCAAGCGCCTGAGAAAGCTTATCAACACCATTTGAAAGTGACTTGACGGAGGCCACAGAAGCATTAACATCAGCTCCAGGAGCATTAGTTGAAGGCGCGACTACAGGGAAAACATTAGATGTAACAAGCTCCTCAGACTTAGCAGGTTCCTCTTCCGTAGTCAGATCCTTAGTTGTCACAGGCTCATCAGCTTTGGCGAGGTCTTCGGCCTTGGTAGGCTCTTCAACCTTGGTAGGCTCTTCAACCTTGGTAGGCTCTTCAACCTTGGTAGGCTCTTCAACCTTGATAGGCTCTTCAACCTTGGTAGGCTCTTCAATCTTAGTAGACTCTTCGATCTTAGTAGGCTCTTCGATCTTAGTAGGCTCTTCGACCTTGGTAGGCTCTTCGACCTTGGTAGGCTCTTCGACCTTGGTAGGTTCTTCGGTTGCAGTATCTACTTCAGACAGAGTAGAGGACTTCAAAGCAGGCTCTTTGGATACTGGTTTATCATCATCATGAAGGAGAGATTTTTTCTCAGTTGCAGTTTCGACGGAAGAACTTTCTGGCTCAGCATCAGGAACAGCAGGAGTAGTTGTAACTGAATCATCTGTTGTAGCTTTCGATACAGTTTCAGGAAGAAGAAGAGACTCCACAGTCTTCTTGGTTGTTGGAGAGGTTGGAGAGCTAAGACCAGGCTCAAGCATAGCCCTAACAGCATCCTTCGGGGTAGAGGGAGCTGCAACAACTTCGTCCTTCTTAGTCTCAATCTCTGCAGGCTTAGGAACGTCAGCTTCCTTGGTTTCAGTAGTGGCAGGTGAAACCACAGCAGCAGTAGCAAGCGACTTGGCAGTAACAGGACTCTCTTTTCCTTCAACTTCTAGCTCATCAGCTTTCTCCTTACCTTCCTTTTCAGTTTCTGCTTTTGGTTCAGTTGCTGGCTCCTGCTCAGTAAGGTCCTTACCAGTCTCAGAAATCACGTCACCATGCGCGCCGGCAGGGGGTGCTAAATCAGAAACCTTAGGAGCAGTAAAACTCTCTACAGACTTGAAAGCATCCTCATCATCATTCCCCGTTAATCCATTAGCCTTTTGCGTACCGGCAATTGGTGTCTGAGGAGCAGTCTCCATCGAAGAGTTATCCAAATCAGAGTCTGCATCCAAGTCTCTCGTTTCGCCATGAAGGTCATCGCTTGTGGCAGAGACAGGCTCGTTCTCAGTATCCTTGGTGCTTGCACCTGTTTTAACGCCAATGAGCTCAGCATCTTCTCTAGCTTCCTTCTCAGCTTCCGCCTTCTCCTTGGCCTCAACGTCTGCCTCTTCTTCATCGAGGGCAGCCTCTTTCTTTGCGGCTTGGTCGTCAAGGAGTCTTTGGTTCTCCCTAGCTTTCTCAGCTTCAGCTTCAGCCTTGGCCTTCTCAGCTTCAGCTTCAACACGGCGAGCTTCAGCAGTTTTACTTTCGGCCTCGGCCTTTGCAAGTTCTGCTTCCGCAGCAGTAGCTTCAGCACGCGCTTTCTCAGCCTGGGCCTCAGACTCAGCCTGAGATTCAGCCAATCGAGCAGCTTCCAGTTTGGTCTCAGCGGCAAGCTTTAGGGCGTTGAGCTTTTGAACCTCGGCCTTTGCAACAGATTCGGCTTCCTTAGCACTCAAGAGTGCAGCAGCAGTTGCAGCAGCAGCAGCCTTGAGAGCCAACTTCTCTTTACGTCTGGCCTCTTGGAAAACACTCTTTTCTTCCTTAAGTTTAGCCTTGCGGGCCGCCTGCTCAGCGCGAACTTCAGCTCTCTGTGCCTCAATAGCGGCACGCTCTTTAGCCTTCTGTTCATCACGGACAGCCTTTTCAGCTATCTTCTGTTGACGCTCCTCGGCTCGGATTGCTACCAGTTGAGCCTTGACCTTGGCCTTTTCTTCATTCTTGATTGCTTTAGTAGCTGCCTTGGCCTCCTTGGAGACCTTACGGTCGGTAGCCTTCTTTTCAAGTTCGAGTCGCTTAACTTCGGCGCGTCGGGCCTTCTCTTCTTCTTCAGCAATTCTGCGCTCTTCGTCAGCCTGTCTCTGAGCCTCAGCCTTCTCGGTGATTTCATTAATGACAGGGCGAACATTGCGCTCAGCAATTGCGTCAACATCACTTTGCGACATGAATTTACCGCCTCCTATATCAATCTTGCCATGATTGACCAAACGACCCTTGCCATTCTCTTCTGCAATCGCGAGTGCAGCAGTATAGTATTCGGTGTTCAAGGTAGGGTTCTTGTAGTAAACATCCTCGGTGATTCTTGCTATTTTCTCTGTGGCAAGAGACTTTGCAGCACTCATAATGTGCTCATGTTGCTGTGTAGCAGCCAAAAATGCCTCACGTTCTTTCAAAACGCGAGCAGCTCCTTCTTCCTCTGAAGTCTGGAGGGCCAATGTTGCAGCGCCTTTACCAACAGCAGCCATATTGACACTTGAGCCACCAGACTTGGGAACATAAAGCTTAGAAAGTCTATCTTCAGCCTTTCTTCTGGCAGCCTCTTCGAGATTGCCAATATTTTGCAGATAATTGGGGGCAATCTTAGTAGAGTTGGAAGAGATACTGGTGAACGTCGGAGTCTCGGACTTTCCGGGACGGGTGTTGATGGGCTTAGTAGCGGCATGAACATGAGTCGCACTAGACAAGGGCACACCACTCAAGCTGTTGGATCTATCGCCCCAGGCATAAGCTTCCGGTGCGGCGAGAGCGGCAGTGTCTCGTCCAGAAACAGCGTGAGCAGAAAGCGCAGCGAGTGACGCATTCCGTCCCTTACCAGAGATTGACTCGCGACCTTGTTGAGGAATTTGGGCCTTGTCCTTGGCGGATAAGGCTGCAGTAGAGGCGTCAGCTGAGGGATCTGGTCGCCAAATCACTGGAGAAGTATTGGTTGAATTGGCCAAATTAGCAGCCTTCAGTCCCTCGCTGGAGGTTTCGTGTTGCCAGAGTTTAAGGGAAAGGTCCGAATTGGCAGCAAGCACTGCAGCAGTATCTACAATAAATGTTAGAGCACATTCCAATTGGCACATAGAACGCAAAAGATTAAAAATAAGCCGAACCCCATATAAAATGGGGTCCAAGGCAAATGAACAACAATTTGGACTTACCAGAGGAGTTTACGGGAACACCCACAGTGGGGTAGCCGGGCATACTGTAAACGCCATATTTGCGCTTGTTTGCATAAATAGCTGCAGCAGATAACTTTTCAGGCTGGTCGGTGTAGATGGGGCGAATAGAATTGGTGGAACTGGTGGAACTGTTAATTGTCACAGACTTGGCTTTAGAGTCTCGTCTATTGGAGGACGGTGTGGACGCGACGGAACTTATGGACTGCGCAGACGAAGCAGCCATTGTGTGTGTTTCGGAGCAGACGGAAGTGGTCGGTGTGAATAAAGAACAAGGTAGGAGCCAAACAATGCACTATCAAAATACTTTCAGCGCGGGGCTTGAGGGTGATGGATAAAACACGAACGCCAATTGATACTGAGCGTAGAGTAGGGGAAGGGAGAGATGGGGGAGAATTGAGGGATAAGAGGAGGAAGAGGAGAAAAGGTGAGGAAGTTGTGGTGATGAAGAGAAAAAAAACGAAAAAAATAATAAAAAAAGTCAAAGGAAAAAGCAAGCCAGTTGACCAAGGCGACAAGGCGGCGTTCAGGTCACTGGTAGTACGTATGGTAGTATGGCCAAGCGCTGCCTTCAAACTTTGGGATCTTTCGCTTCCTGCCTCTTTGTTTTTCTTTTGGGCTCAATGTGGCAGCCGTTCAGTCACTAAATTTGTGAGTGGGACTCAGTTTGGGACTAATTGGCCCTTGCCCAGTCGAAACCATGAGACGACAAAGCCCGTGTTGTGTCCACTATAGACAAGTTATATTGCTGTTGCCATAGCACCCACAGCGTACTCAATATCACAAGCTTTTCGTCATGAAGCCCCAGATAGCCGCGGATGGTGTTGGGCACCGCACGTATAGTAATAAAGCACAAGAACGGGTAACAAACTGCAAACTTTAAAAAGATGTTGCGATGACCAAGTGATGTCACCGTGCACGCGTCATGTCTGGAAACAGTCTCATTGCGTCCAAACCAGGCAGTGCGAGATGCATGGACGCCAAAGCGGCAGGGAGATTCCTTCAATTGATATCGCTGATCAATGCATAATAATAAACTGTACCCCATACAGTTCTCCCCAGACAATGGAAAAACTCCAAGACGAGAGTACCGACGTCCTTCTCAGGCTAGTAGCTGGCTAGCTCTCGGTTCAGTATCAATTGAGCTGTAGTAGTCAGGGCACACATTCTATAGCTAACATTGAACTCTGCCTAGTCATTTATTAGTATCAACATCAATCGTGTGGTAAAGAGACAGTTAGAGACCGCAATACAGCCCTTGTTAGAATGCCTTCAGAACGTGGAATTCAAATTCAACAAGTGTTGGCTATTTGTCAGCGTAGATTATCTATGATAAGCACATGTGGAGTCTGGTCATTTAGCAAGCCGCACACGACTTCAATGAGCTCGATGGACTCCATAATGACCAACCGTGTCACACATCCACAAGTACAACTTCCAGCATCGTGAACTTCCTACAGCAATCTGCTACCATGAAGTTCAAGTTCTATTGCCACTACACTGATCAATGATGCTTTGAACCGTTTAAATGTTGGCGACATTGAAAGTTGGTGCAACGGGTCTTATGATAATTTCCTCCTATAAACCCCCATCATGGGATCCGAGTCCATCACAAGCAACTGATCAAAGCCATCATAACGAAAGTAACGACATTTACTAACATATGTAAGAATCGACCCATTTTCCGTGCCGATCTACTATAATCTCCATCCAGTCGGCAAACGGGGCCTTAAAAGCTTCGAGCCGATATCAAAATACTACATACTACCGAACGAAAACGGCTTGAATCTTAATCGAAATAACACAAGCCCGGCCCGGTCGCTTCCATTTTCAATGACCCACTAGTAAACCTTTTTTGCCTCCTAAAATAATTTGAAAGAGGAAGTTCAAGAGTTTTAAAACTGACCGTGCTGCTCCATGGCCTCAATATCTGGAGTTCTAGTTGCTTGTCAAGAGTAACGTTTGGGCATTCATGCTTTCGAATGTTTGTGTATGGAGGTTCATTTATATGCTGTAACGCTCAAATCTGACACTATTCTTACCTTCTGAGCTCCAATAAGGGTACCTAAAGCATGGTGCACACCAAGACTTTTCTCCGTTGAGTATCACAGGCTTAGCTAGCCAGTCAGCAATGGTGCAAGTCGGCGCAGGCTCAGCTAGATAGCCATTTTATGTGTATGTATATATGATTGGCGAACTTTCGTCAATCGAGGTGGCTATTCTGGCTGCCTATAAAGACATGACACACTATTCCGTCGTCCAACTCCTCAGGGTTGAACCGTCTATGCTGCAAACCTAACTTGACACCACCCATAAGGTTAGTCCTGAGGTTCGCCGTACGACTGAAATTTTGCTCAAATACGTAATCCATTACTCATCAAGTCTTTCAGTTTGACGATATGGTGACATTCTACTTGTATGGAGGACCCTTACATGCAATACACGTTTGTTACACTTCAAACTTTCAGTAAGAGCGTCCAGGACCTCTCGTCTCATTTCTAGTCAGTCTAGTCAATTAGGTACAGTTAATGCAAGCGAATTCGAGGAGAAAGGGATTTGGAAATCATCTCTGTCTGAACTACATGCTTCAGTGGGAGCAAATGAACCAAGGCTTGTGACTGCTAAAGAGCTTAGTCGTCCGGAATGCGGCAATAATTAGCCTAATAAATGAAGCTTGGCATACAAACCGAGGATTGGGTTCTTTAAATTGTTTTATGGCTAGCCGTCCTCTTGCTGCATTCAGCTATACTAGCGTACTTCGTGCGGTTCAACCGAAACTGGTGTCGCACGTGAGATCCAGGGGCCGGACCCTGCCATGAACAAGGACCATATTGCAATGGTAAATGAGGTCATTTAGACAGTCAACACCTGAACTCGAGTCCCCCGGGGACCTGGCTGCTAACGTCTAAGGTGTGCATGAACCATATTTGATATATAACAAGTAATAATAAATAAATGAGCTGTGTACAACCGTAAGAAACAATACAATGTGTTATTTGAACGTAACATGCATGTATTGTAGGACTCGACAGGATCTTATACATGTATGTCCCGTAATGAAAAGTGAGATCTTTATCGCAGTAATTTCACGTAGAGCACATGTGTGTATAAACGCACAATATAAATTCATATTATTTTCATTAATATTGGTATCATCATCAACTTCAAGAAAAAAACAGCGTAGCAATGTTTTCACTCCATTATTTGCAGAATAAAGAATAATGTGTCTGAATTAGATTATCTTACTACCCTCAATCTGCTGAATTCACTTAAAGACCGCAATCACCACCATGCATTCGGGCTCCCAAAGGCTATATACTCGTAGAATACTAATATATAAAATGAAATTGATTAAAATTTGCCATCAATATTTAATTCGCGTTCCGGTTCCGCTACTTATCATGCCTGCATGAAATGATTTCATACCCCCAAAAGGCATTGGTGAATACTAAATCTCTTGGTCGGGTTACACCAAATAGATCTTGGAGGTGGATAAACCAAAAACTGTTGGAGTGGTCATAATCAGTACAATCGCTTTTAACTCTGGTTGTGTCCTTCACACCAAAATGACCCTCTATTGCGAATCTCTCTCTCCTACTTGTGATACCTGAACTTTATGTCTATGTACAGTACATGTAGGTATTACACTTTTAGTACATTTCTAGTCTCATCAATTTACATAAACGGGACAATGAACGTATTACTCACCTTTGTCCGTATCTCGCACCGACTTCGAGTATTTCCGGGCAGCGCTCACACAATATAGAACACTTGCTGCATGTATTTGAAGGGTACCGGAAATACCAACGACAAAGAAACACAATGTACTCAACTGTTATTCTTAGAAGCAGGCACCCGTGGTGAGCGACTTGGATTCGATTCGAATTCAAATTGCCACTTTTAATTTCAATTCTTCACATAATGAGTAAATACTACAAATGGCATAAGCAGAATTCTGGAGTCTTCCGCTGCCATAAGTTGCTCCTCATTGTATTTCTTTAATTGCTGGCTCTTGTAATAGTGAATGGGGAAGAGCTTGAGTTGGTATTTTCATTCAACCACCTCTTAATCAAATATTTGCTTTCACCGTTTTCACCGCTGCATTAACAAACTCGGGCAAATTAATACAAGTATCTCCATACCAAAAAAATATTACGAGTATTTTAGGCCAGGGAATTAGAGCTATTTCCATGAAATTAATACTAACACATCACGCACTTTGGCTAAATTCTCAGCAGCTTGCATGATTGGGTAATTTCATAGATACCTGTTCACCATTTGAATAAGGAAGATCTAATGAAAATTGAACAGAAAATATTCATGCTTTCATGTAATACAGTTGCTAACGTAAAACATTTAAATTCTCATGTTTCACCTTTATTTCTGAGAATCTTCATCTACGAGTTACACTTGCTGTATCACAGATTTAAACCCGCATTTTCTTGTTATTGATAAAACATGGTCACTTCGAATCTCATTCTAGCCTTGTCTGCGCTAGCCACCTTTGCGTCGGCCTCTCCAATCATTAATGTCCCCTATGCCAAAAATTCTTCTTCCATCACAAATTCAGGTGCTAAAACTTCGGGTTCTGGAAAGAAATTTGCTGGTGGAAATCCTAGTAGTGTTGATTTTATGGGCCAAGTTCTTAGCGGTGTCGCCAATGATGTTTCCTATGCTCAGAAAGCAGTTACCAATTTACAGATGGAATTCATTGCTGATAGTGGCGACTCTTCTTCAGAGTCGATTAACCAATTAATTGAAGGTGTGGATAGCGAAACCGAAAGTCTTCTAAACTCAATGGCTTACATTTTGAATTTCAAGAATTCTACATATACTAGCTTGGTGTCTAAGTCCGTCTTGACCTCTTACTTTCAGCAGGTTACAAACGCATTGAACCTTGCATTTGACAAAATGGAAACGGCTGAAATGACTCCTGAACTTTCCAAAACCTTGAATGCTAGTGCGGTTGTCCTTGGAGATATTGGCTCCAAGGCTGCCGAATTGGACCTGAATACGAATCTCGTTATGGAGATAGCCTCTGCTCAATCTCGTGCCGTTTTGCACACAATGAATGCTACGAGCAAGAATCGCCGACAGGCTAATGTATTAGACAACGTCGTGGCAGGTGTAACCAGTGCAAAGCAAATTATTGATAATCTTACCAACAACCTCATCATGAAGGGTCCTTCTCCCGGCCTCGATACAATCAACAATGTTGTGGTCAACCTTGACTCTCAGATCGACAAGGTCATCGGTAGCGTTAATGCTAATGTCGATTCCTCCAGTATCCCCTCCAACGTTAGCGGAAGCGGCAACTACCTTGGTTCCTTTTTCCAGTCTGTCAATAAATCTAGCGAAGTACTTCTTGGCTACCTTTCCCAAGGCACCCTTGATCCTATTCTGGCACCCAATGTTCGGAACATGGCTTCATCCATTGGTAACCTCGCAAACTTGGCTGGAAAGTACAACATGACTGAAACTCAAACCATGCTGATCAACATTAATCATAGAATTCACTTGCTTTTTGTTGGTGATAGGCCCGCTGTCGTTTCTTTTGACCCTACTGCCAATGCTTCCACCACTGCCACTGTCTGGATTTCTCCTCCTACTGCCACTGTTTGGGTTTCTCCTCCTACTGCCACTGTTTGGGCCTCCCCTACTGCCACTGTGTGGGCTACCCATAATGCTTGGTCTACTCTTACAGCCAGTGTTTGGGCTCCTTATACTGCCACTGTCTGGGCTAGTCCTACAGCCACTGTCTGGGCAACCCATTCAGCTAGTGTTTTAGCTATGTAAGATCTTGACCCTACTCACTTGTTTTTTGCTTGAATCTAAGAAATTTTCTTCGGGAGTTGGCTGTTTTCAAAGTCTGCCCTGTGTGACAATTGAAGATCATTCACAAAACCAAACTGCGGTGAATCCAAAATGTATAGTATTAAGATCAATAGTAAAGTATAATAAATGAGTAAAATATGTTTATTAAGGCAGAAGTCTGTAAAAGCGTTTGTAGAGTTCACTTTGTGATACAAATTGTATTATTCCATCTCACGTTTACTTTAATTGTACTCAAAGGATGGCGTGAAGTCATATGGTACAATATTATGGCTTCTTGATGAGTATGCTCTAATGGTATTATTATTTACCATTGTTACTGTTACACTGAGTCAAACGATATTAGCGGTCAGCTAAGGTCGAACTTTCCATTGACTATGAAGGCGGCTTTTCTATTTCGGAATCAGATTAATCAGATTGTCGCTTGTTTGTTTTTAAACTCGATATATTTTCAGTCCCCGGGCCCGTAACTTTACTAACATAAAAAAGTAGCCGCGATACACTAGCGAGTATCAGATTAACCAAATACACGAGTTCTTTAGAAATAATCGTAATCAAGCTGCCAATATTTTTGGCTTGAAGCGGTGCATTCTGAGCATGGCAAGCAATAGTTTGATGCAAGAATATCGTTTATTATAGGCCGTAGAATCGCTATAAATCGTGAATATTACTGGATGACTTTTTCATTCATGACAAATATGTGTTATACTACTTATGTAATATATCAAAATATCAAAAACTGGATCCTGAAATAGTCCTAAGCATATCAGCTTACTCCCAACTGACTCTTCAGGGTAACAAATCACAATTTTTCAACTTTTTGTCTAACCAACCAGAAACCTCCGTAATATAGCTCCGAATCACCTCAGACAGAGTTCTATCTCCGAGACGAGCCCCCATCACACCAGCATCATGGCCCTCCCAAGCTTGATTACGAGGAGATTTTGCGCTTTCATGCCTTGCAGCGTAGCCAGCGCTACGCGTGCTTTCAGCGCATCAGCGGTCTCATCATCACATATTGGATCGGCATCAATCGCAATACCACCGGGCGTCGAAGTTAGCATACAGCCCAAGGAGATTGATCCCATTACCAAAATGCGCATGGAACTGAATTCTAAGAGACGCGGAAAGCACCCCATAAACTTGACCCAAATCGCTACTATCAAGGGTCCATTGGGGGAGACCACCCTGGACGTGGCAGAATTCGTCAACATTACTATTGAGAAGCCTGCCGAAAGCGAAACTTCCAAACTCTTCGTTAGCGTTCAAGACGAAACACATACTCCCCAGCGTCAAATGTGGGGAACTACCAGATCTCTCCTAAACAACTCGATCACTGGCGTTTCTGAGGGACACATCGCTATTCTGAAATTTGTTGGTACTGGTTTCCGTGCTGCTCTGGAAAAGGATCCAAACACTGGAAAGGAGAGGATTTCCCTTAAAGTTGGGTACTGTGTTCCTATCCCTGTTGAGATTCCTGAAGGAATTAAGATCCAGCTTCCCCTGCCTCACCGCATGATCATTGAGGGAATCGACAAACAAGCTGTCAAACTTCTTGCTGCTAAGATCCGTAAGTACAGAAGTCCTGAACCCTACAAAGGCAAAGGTATTTTTGTTGATGGTGAGACTATCAAGCTTAAGGCTAGAAAGATCAAATAGTCTTGTTCGTCTTGTATGTATATATTAAATCAAAATTTAAAGAGAGAAAGCCGGCTCAGTAATGAGCCAAGGCGTATAATGAATCTATTTACAAAAAGGAAAGCATGGAAGATTTACTTATAGTCATTTAGTAGTTTTCAGATTTATGACGACTGGTTGCCTCCTCGTTCTTTCCGGGAACGAACGGAGTCCAGTCCTCATCCAACAAGGAGATAGGCTCCTTACCAGTGGGAGTAATTGACCACTCGGTAACACTGAATTTCTTTGTGACGGGATCACGAACAGTGCTGAAACGAACAACACCATCTGATTTAGATCCAGAAACATTATAAGAGAAATGAACGCTACCATGGGTAGTAGAAAGAGATCCTGAGATCCATGGAAATAGAGACGCAAATGAAATGGTATCTCCAAGCTCTTTGCGGGCGGTTTCACTTCGTCGCAGTGTGTAGAGAGTAGACGTCACAACAGGAGAATTAGCATCTTCATACTTGATAATACCGCCCAACGTGATAGCCATGATAACACAGAAAGCTGCGAAAGCCTTACGGCTGATTCTCTGTTCTCTTAGCGGGTCTATAAACAGCTTGTTAGTAATGAAATAGATCCAAGGTTTGAACCATTAGGCTATTGATATAAGCGTACCAGGATATTCAAAGTCAACAGTGACTTTACGCTTGCCGTCCTTGTCAAAGAAGTAGTCGTGGTTTTGGGCAAGCTCTTCAGCAGTAGGAGCATCACTGGCAGGGTGGGTTGAAGCTGATGCATATTGACGAAGATACATTGGCTTTCCATACGAGCGTAGAACTCCGACAGGAACGGATTGGCGAGGAACAGCTCGCAGGAGATTTCTGCAAATGAGACGGTTCATTTTATTGAAAGCGGAAATGCTGAAAAATTCTGTTACAGTTATGGTAAAGACAGACTCAAGCAATATTCATCAGGCCGAGAAGATGAGTGGTGTAGGCACTACATAGAATGGAGAAACTCAAACACCGTAGTCTATGCAAGCATTGTTTTTACGTTTAAAACATTCTTACTCAGAATGTTCAGTTATGTTAATAAGCATGCTCAAACGAATCACACAAGCAATTTTTCACCGACTTTTTCAATCACCACCAATAATACTTCAACGTCAAGCGTTGGTCACCCCAAGTCTCCATTTCAGCGATGCTTAATTCATTCGTCAAGACCGCCTCTGAGTCCTTAAGGGCTGTGCGAGTTTCCCCTGCCGACCTCGTTTCGACGCTGGGTTCTACCCAAACAATCCGTGGAGCTGCTCAACTCAAATCACTTTCTGTTGTCACTACCATTCCCACAAAGACACCATTACTAAATCATTCGCATGAAGCTGCTCAAAGTCGAAGGCTACTTCCAGATAGAACTGGTGTTCTCGCCAAGAAGTGCGGCATGATTACCTGGTTCGAACCCTCTGGAAAAGTTTACCCTTGCACAGTTCTTGAGGTTGATCGCTTACAAGTCACACACACTAAGACCCTTGAGAAGGATGGATATTTCGCTGTTCAACTTGGTCTTGGAAATGCTAGCTATACGAAGGTAAGCCGACCTCTTTTGGGCCACTTCGCCCGTGCCGAAGTCGCTCCCAAGCAGCATGTCGCTGAATTCCAAGTTAAATCTGAAGCTGGTTTACTGCCTCTGGGAACTTTGATTTCTGCCGACCACATTAAAGAAGGCCAGTTTGTTGACATTAAATCTAAATCAAAGGGTAAAGGTTTTGCTGGTGTCATGAAGCGTCATCACTTCCACGGTCTCCGTGCTACCCACGGTACCACTTTGAAGCATCGTTCTGCTGGTTCCACAGGTTCCACGCAAGATCCTGGTAGAGTTCTTCCTGGCAAGAAGATGGCAGGTCATATGGGTAATCAGAACGTTACTATTCAGAACTCAAAAGTTGTCAAGGTTGATGCTGAGAAGGGTATTATCTTGGTGAAGGGACCGGTATCCGGCCCAATTGGTTCTCTTGTCAAAATTTCTGACGCCATCAAGAAGCTTGATGCTTACGTTCGTTAGAACTCTTCCAAAGATTGATATTCAATGTAATTGTAAATAGTTGAAAAAAAGTACAAAGTACGCTTGTTGTTTTTACTCTCATTTTATTCATTTCCATAGCTCTCTTTCTCGCGATGAGTGTTGCCTTGAGCACATCCAAAGGCTCCTCCGAGCTTTCTCACTTGATCTTGTGATGTTTATCATTAACTAAAAGTCAACGTGTAGAAGGAAAATTTTCTGTGAGGCGAGTAAGCATCTTTTATTACTTATTCGGCCTTGGCTACTAAATCGTCAATTGATCATCACGAAGAGAAAGAGATATAGAATTCAAATCCTGCATAAATACTAAAATTCAAGCTTTTCGACTCAAGTTAGCCACGGTACCGTGACGGCTGCAATAGAAATCGAATTATTGATGTCAAACTCCTTTAGAGTAAATATTTTTCTCATTTTACTCAACTCTGTTTATCGATCCTTCATACTTCAATTATTCAATATCAGTAATATTCCACACTAGCAGTCCTACAGGCAGTACTTGTAACGTGTAATAGTAGGTCAATTAATGACCTTTATTATTATTATTTATTATATATCAACTATGGCCTTTCAATCGGGAGTTGAATGTTGTGATTGAAGTACTATTAGTAGCTCGTGGTGTGATAACTACTAGTAACGAATGAACCCTTTCATGTGAATATATACATGTAGATAGATACATGTAAATACTACTAGTATATATAGTAGTAGTAGATAGATGTGTAGCTGGTAAGCAGATACCAGTATATGCCAATCGATTCTAACGCTATAAGAAATAAAAGTAAACTTTGAAACTATACATTCGAGAACTAGGTCCAGAACCAAGTTTTTCAATCTTTCCGTTCAACAGGCTTTCACATCCCAATTAAACCTTAACCATACCTGAATTCGCTGAGACTTTTGGTGTAGGAATGTATGTAATAGCTCTTAGTTTCCCACGCGCAAGAGCAGCAATGATCAACGTATTGAAGAAAAAATGGAAAGTGATTAAAAGTGATCATGGGGACCCAGGTAATTGACTGGAGGTTGACATTACAATGACTTAACAAGCTTTACCAAGTACATATTTGACTACCATTTAAAGCCGTGCGTACGTACCGTATGTAGGTGAATATACTAGGTGATTGAAGCTCTGTTTGATATACTACTATTTCGGATTGACTCGAGACCTATAATAACTGCAAGTTATTGCTCGAGCATTAATGCGCTGGTTTACTTATGATACAAATGCAGCCCTGCACAGACCAACTGGACATTACACTTCTCTACTAGTATTTATATTTTTCTTTCTTCCTTGATTATGGTGATTTTCAACTGCATACAACATACATAAATTAAAACTTCTAATAAGGCACATCTACTATTGCTACTAGTAAGTCGAACTGGGCCAAAGGCTGCAGTTAGGACAGTCCATAAAGATTGCATCGATCATTGGAATATTTTCATTATATACATGTAAGAACCATAGTTGATATATAACAAGTCATAATATTTTATGAAAAATACATGTATATATTGTCACCACAGGATTTTCAAAAAACATTTGCAGTCAGCTCATTTGGTTTCAAAAGCTTTCCCCGCAAAAATCTAGATACCGTTTACGTTATAACGATTGATAGTTTTGAACTCTTGAAGAATGGTACCGACGTCTTGCATTTTATTCCCAGATATACATGTACAGAGGTTCATGAAATAGTTGAAAATATTGATAAAGGATAATGAAAGGCGAAAGTCTAATTTATCTCCTTTCACTCAGGCTTTTCTTTAAATATTTGAGTAGTAGTTTTGTATTTGAGTTCTACACGTACGTGTACGTGTACACGTTGATGAACTGCAGAAAGCCATCAGCTGCCTGAAAAACTGGCATTACACTAGCTATGTAGGTTTTGTAGGAATGCTTTAGTATACATGTATATATGATAGTACTATTCTGAAGAGTTTCAACCGGCATTTAGCTATAGGTGCATATATTGTACCTAAAGAGCCTGGTAGTAGCTTGGCGGCCGTCCCTATCAATGTATACCATCATACTATTCTCTACGTTTGTATGTATATTGATCATACAAAGTACCTCTTCTATGATTCCCTTATCTAAAGATCTTAGCTTTCAGGGACTTATTTTCAGGTTATTTGGCAAACATGGAAGTTCAGTTCCAGGTCGAGCTCTTCAGCTGTTCATAAGACGAGAACACTGAGCGAGGTTTGAGCTATATGCATAGGTAATGTGCTGTGGCGGCTAAGGCGAGGCTCGGAACATTTGGCTTTTTGTGAATGAAAGATGAATTAAGCACCTGAGACTTGAAGTTATCTAACTTTATTCTTATATATTCTTAAGTAATTATGCCTATGCTTACATGTATCTATTAATTTCAAAGTTCTACTTAAATTTTTTTTCCCATTTTAGTGTTATAGTTAATAAATATACCTCCTCTTTGTGTCTGGGTCTGCCTGGAGTAGTGCCGTATCGTCCGTTCTCATACGAATGCGGAGTTTAGCTACATAGGCGACTATAGTATACTAATTTGAGGGAAGAGCTTTTCTTGGCTACACGTATAACCACTGGCAGCACCTCTTTCACCCCTAGGATATTGTGCAATTTGTGATAAAGGCTTCAATTCCTTTCAAAGGATATTTTGTAGCATCATATAGCTCGAACAGTAAAATACTGATTTTTTAAACTCCTCTCAGAGATTTTTCAACCTCACCTCAGGCCCATATGCATTGCCTTTATTGCAGTTAAGTTCAAAGTTAGTACTCCTAATAGCTCATCTCGGCTCTGTTTACCTTATTAATACGTTTCGAATCATTTACAGATCGCGATGTACTGTATGTAATATATTTCTAGCTATAGCTACTGCTTCCAATGCTATCAATTTACTATTTATATGCACTGTATAGCCATTTTGGACAATTTAGACGGCATACGCGCGCGCGTTAAAAGAGCTTGGACATCGAACAAGTCTAGACGTGTACGCGCGCTGACATCCGAACCCATGATTCTTCATTTCACGAGCTCTAGTATTAAGATCAATATTGCATGCATGTGTCCTCTTAAAGTCAACTTTGAGCTTTAGTGGTACTGTAGGTGATTATGTAATTGGTTATCTATCGGTTCTACTTGCCTAAACTAATCTTTTGTCAAAACCGCCCACCACTGTGCACTTTACGTGCACGTTAGCATATGCGTTTATTATGTAAGTTCTGATCAACGTGTTTATTACTTTTACGGGGTGACTGCAGTTATTCAAGCGTGCTCAATGTTGGTTGAAAATTCACAATTAAGAGCTACATATAGCACTGTAATCATGAGCCTTCAAATGTTATTTGCAGGAACTACACCTTGGATCGTGCGTGCACATGTGAGCGGGAATTAACAAGGATCGATCCGAAGAGCTCAAGTGCTGACAGCTGTTGAAGAACTTCGAAGTACGTGGATATTTGAATTCGAATCTTTGGTGAATATATACTGTAAATACTGTAGCATTTATTATTATTATTATTTGTTATATGTCAACTGCGGTTTACGTACTCTATAGACGTTAGCAGCCAGCCAGGATACCCGGGGGACCCGAGTCCATTAGCGGTGGTGGGTCATCAATTAGTAACACGTATGTACTGTACACATACATGTACAAAATTAAACTTAGTTACATAGTGTGATGCGTACGAGTGATTTGCTTCAATAATTGAATGAGAGTTGACATATAACAAATAATAATAATAATGAGAGTCGATTAGCTTCTCGTCGAAAATGACTTCAAGAAATAGAATTCTGCTTCAAAACGTTAAAAAAGTTAACGGTGTTGCTTATTTATTTTGTAAATAAAATATTGTTCCTAAATGCTGGCTCTTTACTTGCTCCTAATGGGGGCAATAAGCCGCTTCTAAACAATATGTATTTTTTAGTTACGGAATTCAATGCATGCCTGAACAAGCTCTAGAATTATAGCTTGAAAAATAATATATATTCTTTACAATATTGCGCCAATTCGTTAGCCAATACATTTGCTAAGCGAAAAAGAACAAAGTATATATCATCATGATTGATGTTTGGTTTTTTGAAAACCCCAATTGGAAGGGAAATGTCATTGAATTAAAGCCTAGTGGGGTTAGAATGAGCGCTAGCTACTAGAAATCTGAACTCCAGTCACCCAGCTGAAGATCAGTATATTCTTTTTTCACTGTTATAGTCAACTGGTTGATTGAATAGCCAAATTTGCATTTCTTACCGAGGCGAATTGTCTTTTAGGATCATTGATGTTCCGATTGATTGCCTTTACACATGCTTTTTACGCAATGCGCAAGCATTATAACACTAAACGTGTTGAGACGGAAAAATAAATATTATTTCAATACATTTTCATTTCACCTACATACATGTAATTATGTTATAATTTGTTATATATCAACTATGGTTGATGTACTCATTAGACGTTAGCAGCTAGCTAAGGTCCATGTATTTCAAAAGAAGCTTGTTAACTAATAAGCATATTAACATACAATTCCAGAATTACTGAAAATTAGAAGAGAACTTCTTTTTTTACTGCATGTGGTACTAGTTTCTGCATGCACTGTGTCTTTCTTGTAAAACACTACTAGTACTTTCGTTATATATCAACTATGGTTATTATACTCCTTAAACATTAGCAGCCACCTAAGATCCCCGGGAGCCTGGAGTTCGTTAGTGGCACTGATGGTCTAAATGGTCTAGATGACAATCCCCCTCGAACCTCTTTTTTAAAGCGTCCCTCTGGGATTGGTGGCCGTTTGGTGAGAATTACAATTATGAAGACTTCAAGTTGTAAGCTCTTGATCCTTATTCAAGTAATTCATAGATTCTGCCGCTAAATCATAAAAGCTGGAAACTAATAGCACAAACCTTTCAGTGTATACCTAAATTAGGCAATGTGTATTGCTCTAAAGAGAAATGTACACACCCTTCTGATGTGAATTGTGAATCCTATTTTTTGTTCCTATACTTCTTATATAGGTTAACTAGAATTCAAATATGATATTGCCTTAGCGGTTTTATAATATTGAACTCCGGAAAACGTGGTCAATTTTGACATTTCGATGACTCTATATTCAAAAGAAAATACATGTATCAAACAAAATAAAAAAGGTAGCATTTGTTTTGTGATTTTGGTAGAGAAGTGAAAATAAAGGTGTAGCTTTCATGAAGTGACACTGAAATGTCTATGGAGTACATAATCCGCAGTTGACATATAACAAATGATAATAATAATAAATGTCTCACGGTCTATTTGCCGGCCTTTTTCGAATTCTAAGGAATTTCGTCAGTTACATACTATGGAACTTTTAAAGTTATTCATTGGAACCACATTCAAATGTTATTTAAGTTCAATCCGATGGGTTGTGTGCCTCGGAATATGATTGTCGCTAAACTTATGGCCAAATGTAGCGAAGCTTGACGTGCTTTCTTGATTTTTTAAATTAGTCCTTGAGCAAGTATTTTTGTTGGAATTATGGGTCCTTCGAAAATTTAGATTTTGATATTCATTCCTTTCTTATATTATAATTATTATTATTATTATTATTATTATTATTATTATTTGTTATGTCAACTGCAGTCTATGTACTCCATATTTATTATACACACTAGTTGACATCAAAGATGATACCTTACATAGCATTTAAAGAGACTAATTATTAATGCGAACCAATCTTAAAGAAGAGGCGTAGGAACGAGACGTTCAGTTTACTTAGTGATCTCAAGAGGATGGGGAAGGCTGTGATCTGGAAGTATGACATGCATTTTAAAGGATCATCCGTCTAGTCCTTTTTCACAGTATTTTGAAGAGGGTTGATTTGGGTATTTGGAGAAATCCTAGTCTGTGAATTCTACTTCAACAATATAAGGTTTAACTGCAAAAACTCTAAGGTTGGCAAAAACCTGGAGGCGACAAGAGGTCGTGTCTAAGAACCATGAAGGTTTTTTTTTGCAATTTTCTTATTTGCATGTGCAGTAGACGAAACGACATTCTTTTATATCCAAAGTGATAGAATCCCTGGGGCTGTGCCCTGAAAGTGCTAGCTTGAGGGGAGCACATTACGGTTGCTGCAGATAGTTGCAAACAACACGAGTTTTTATTGCTGGAAATTGAGAAAATAGAAGTGCAAGGCATTCGCCCCTTGCGGACGCAGTCTTTCTTTGGGAGGACGCTGGCGGCTCGACTTTCGCGAGAGAGAGCTTGGAACCGCTACGTCAATAAGGTGCCACGGATTTTACAGAAAAATTCCTTTTGAAACCCAATCGATGCGAGAGAAATGTCATCTATAACAACTGGACCATCACTGTCTCGAACCAACTCAAATTGCCTGGAGATCTTAGCTGGCTGCCAAACACCTAATTGAATATAAAAATTTCAGTTGATACGTAACAAGAACTATACTATAAGATATTGCGAGCCACGCTCAAAAATTTGTTTCCTACGCGCGATTTCGGTGTGCGTATTGTTTATGCTTGAATTTTTAAATGGCAACTAATTGCTTGTCACCCTTAGAAACTAATGATTTGATTCTTCACTCCATATTCTATCCCATCATGCCGCAATAAATAATGGAAGCGATCCAGAATTTGAAAGACTTTGGCTTCAAACTCGACGCCAATCACATTAGGAAGATTGCTTTCTCCCGAAAATGCATCGTGAATCAATGTTTTGTGGAACTGATCGACTTGTCTTACAATTCATCGTCTGCTGTCCTTGACTCAAGATTTTCATCCAACCTTCGCCAAGTGATTTCATCGTGCTCCAGTCAAACTGCGCCTACTGATTCGATTCGTATTCTGGTGTGTTTGCTTGTCCCTCCTGATGCGCCCTGCGTAAAGATATGCAGCTGGCTTGCGAGTCTTCAACAGTTGTAAGACCTCGAAGGTCAGCTAGTTGTCAATGGGGTGCTAACGCTATCGCTTAGGGTTTTCTTCGCAGACTCAATAACTGGATGCTGCACAGTTCTAGCAGTTGATTCTAGAAAGACTCATCTCAGAAGTATAAGTCAGGAGTCGACCACTGCCCAGCCAGTTGAGGTATGATGATTTCGATTTAAAAAGCATCTACTAATTGACTGATAGAGAAAGGTTGATATTGAAGCATTAATTCGATTGCTTCCGATATCTCAGACTGCAGTGAGCTCTAAACAACTAGAATACGTAATCGCAACATGTCACTCGCTTAAAGAGATTGCTTCTAAGGCTCATCTGAATTAAATCGGGTCCCCCGGGTATCCTGGCTGGCTGCTAACGTCTATAAAGTACATAAACCGCAGTTGACATATAACAAATAATAATAATAATAATAAAATCTAAGAACCATAGTTGATATATAACAAGAATAGTAATAAATAATAAATCTTTCAGCAAAAGACTCCTCAGATCTTAAGCAAGAAAACATAGTTCAAAAAAAGTACTTCGAGCATTGAATGCAACTACGATAGAAATTTGAATTTAATACAAAAGCAAATACACAAACAAACAATTTGGCGCCAAAATAATTCAAAGAAATAGCTAACCAACTTAATGAATTTTGATAGTCGATATCGGAGTAGGCTTAATCTAGTAGTCACATATCCTTCAATCAAACCTATGCAATACTCAATTGGCAATAAACCAAGAGTCTAAAAAATGTGTGGAAAAATGAAAGCACGGCCAAGTACAACCGCTCCAAAGGTAAACTCACAGCTCTTCACCAAAAAGCATAATACTAGCTTGATTTCCACACTAGTCCGAATAGCCCATGTTCATCGTTGGTTTCAGATGTAGAGCTGAATTCGCTGCGGGGACAAGCTCAGATGGAGGTCTTTGGCCATGTTGGCCTGCTCTAGAAACACCAGATCTTAGGGACCCAAGCTCGTCTTGCTCCGCAAGACTGTTGGATCTATTACGGGTGAACTTCTTTGGGGCTACAAAGTTCGCTGCCATTGAAACGCTATCTCGCATTTGTGAAGGACTCGCCAATGGTTTGTCATCAAAAGTGATCGGGCTGTTCAGTGGGTTGAACACAGCAACGCCAGGTGAAGGAGCGCCATTTCGTCGTTGGGGTGCGTATTTAATGGTGGACCCGAGTTCTTCGCCCAGCTTGTGAGGAGTTGGCAAATCAGCAAGAACTGTAAGGGGTCTAGAAGGTCTAACTGATTGCTGCGAGGGAGGCACTGGAGGGGGCACGTATTGCTCATAGGAATGATCGGCTGAGGCGTTGTACATCTCTTCCGCTTGGTAAGCTTCATGTTGAGACTGGGCAGGGTGAGGAGTCTCCTGATTGTAGTAATCCTGTTGTCTAGAGTTTGCATTATAGTAATCTCCCTCTTGATCATGTGGCAGGGACTGGGTATGCTCCATTGAATGTGCATGCTGCTGGTCATACTGAGTATTGCTATGATGATCATATTGATAGTCTTCAGCATTCCTATTATCATGCTGTCTGTTACTATCATGTTCTTCATGGAAATGCTGCTGAGAATTCTTTTCATCTTGCCCATCAGGGCTATCCTTAGGAAAATATTCCTTATAGAACGACTTCACACGCTCAAAATCTGAGCCCCCTTTGGTCTGTGTGCGTTGAAGATTCCCCTGCGAAAGCTGTTGAGATGGCTCAGAGTTTTCGGATGTTGGCTGCGTATCATAGTTGTAGGTTGTACGACTGGCAATGGACTCAAGTTCATGTATTTCCGTGTCTAGTGACTTCTCAATCCGCTGATGACGAGCCTCATCGTCATCGTCATTGGGAATGTTAACCACGTTACGAGTGGATCCTGCGGAGTAATTGAACGTTTTGTTGTTATCATGATCATGATCGATGTCGACTGAGCCATGTGTGGGCATAGGGGGAGTATGAGTAGTCTCCACAGGGGTGCGGGAAGAAATAACAGAGTTGACTCTGGCTACGCTTCTAGGAGGTACAGTAGTCGTATCAATATGTAGAGCGCGGGGAGGCCCATTTAAGCTTGTACTACTGGGATTCAAAGCTTGTTGCGATGGATTTTGGCCAGTGTAATACACCTGGTGAGAATCGCTGTATGGGTTGGAAATGATAGAGCCAGGTGAGGAAGATCTAGTGATAACAGAACCGGGATATTTGGGCGATTGATACATGGGACCAGTAGGGGGATATGCGGATAAATCATATGGATCATAATTGTTCAGAGAAGTCTGTGAAGAAGCCAACTGTGGAATCTGATATGGAACTTGAAAAGGATCGTGCTGTAGCTCCCTTGTATCGGCAGTACTAATAGAAGTTGTTGAAATGTTCTTTTCGCTCATGCCAAGTTGGCGTTGATGAGGAGGAATTGGAATCACCTGAGGTGCAAAGTCATCTTGGTCGTTATCAAGATCGATGTCTTTATCGGCCTCTTCTTCTTTCTTGACCATTTTCACGTTTCTGAAGTGGAGGTATATTATAGCAATTAATGCCGCGCCTAAAGGGATGGCAACTCCGAGACCAATAGCAAGATAGTTCGTCTGAACAGGCGTTTCACATTCTGCCGAGTCGGCAGACTTTCCAGTGCAAGAAGCATTTGACCGTTTTGCAAACCATCCAGCTTGAGATGGCTCATTTTCAATAGTTGTGGTTGGTAAAAAAGTGAGAGCTGGAATATCAAGATGCGTAGCAGATGGCATGTGTGCAACAATCATCATACTGGTGCCGTGAGTATGAATCGCAGGATGGTGTTGGAAGTCCATTTGCTGTGGAAGCGCAGATCTGCCAAGTCAGTGGTTGCCAAAGGAAGCTAGCACAAACTTACGCAGTAGTAATGACTATAGTGGGATCTGAACAATGTTGTAGACTCGTACCATGAATCAAAAAAAGAGCCAAAGGTGTAAATGATCAAATGAATGGGGTTGAGTATCAAATAAGATATGGTCGGGACGAAGTGTTGACACTACAATGCGAGCTCAAGTATTTTTCAAGCTTCAAAGCGCCTCAGAGAAGGCGAGTATAATAAAACGAATGACGGTAATTGCGGTGTGAAGGAACGGAGGTTCAAATAAGTAGGTTAAGGCCTTTAAAAGAGTGAATGAAAAGAACGTAGGTTGAGAAAGAAGTCAAAGGGGCGTGAAAAAAACGAAGCGGCCAAGACAACCATAAAATCACCAAGAAGGAAAAAAAAGTGTGTGTGTGCCGAAACGGGTCAGGAAAAAAGGGGTTCTACTGCCCGGGCTCAGACTCAGGGGTTAGTAAACTAGTAGCATAGAAAGAGGCAAAGCCAAGATCACGGTGGTATTTATCATTAGCTATCCACGTGTGACCTTGCATCTCAGCCTGAAAAACGTTGAACTTGAGCGCTTGAGACTGTGTCTGGGTTGGTCTTTACTCCACAGTTCAAAGCTGCGAACTCTTTTGCAAGGGTTTTTTTTCGCAGACGACGAGCTATTTTTTTTATATCGCGAAGAAGGCTGTGACAATCAAGCCCGGGTAGGCAATAAAAGACTTACCAACAATAGGCATTAGCGAGCTAGCTTCCCAACTACTACTGCGTGTTACGCCCGCGTTATTGAAAATGCTGGTGGTTTAATCTGGCGATAATGGCTGAAGGAGTCGGTGGAATACCCATTTTCCTCGCGCGCTTTACATTTTTCACCCTTTGCTTTCCTCTGCCTCCTACAGCTCGGGTCTTGTTTTTTTCGTTTCCGCCCGATCACTTCAGCCTTAATTTCCAGTCCATGGGCGGTTAATATACACACGAATGGCATCTGCAATGAATGAATCAAACGCCTGAGCCGTTGAGCCTGCACATGTATTGATCCTTTATGCAACTAACTCTTAAGCTTTAGAAGAATGTGAGGCATTTGAGTTAAAGGCAATCTTTTCCGTCATCCATAGTTCAGCTCATGCCTACTTCATGACCCATGCATGGCCCCAGTGATATAGTCTCATACGTAAAGGCGTAGCTTTCTTGAAGCCAAAATTGAAGTGCGTACTTGCATATATTTCGCCGTCTCTCATGAGTTTCTTTGGCAGCCATCCGTGTTACCATGCAATCGCGCATACAGGCGAGTTATCTCAACTTAAGGAGAATCGATTATGAGTAGTTACATAATGTGAGTTTGGCCTCACCCACAAAACTCAATTCAACCTTCCACTTCACCCAACCATTTCATCGAATATGAAGTATGGAGTATACTGTGTATACCAATCGATCTGGCGCCTTGATGACAGATAGTAAATGACTAAGGAGCGTTAATACGAAGCGGCTCTGAGGGGTAGCCACTCACGCGCATGGAGCCCACTTCTCATTATCTGCCTTATTACTTGGCGTAGGGTATAAGAGGGACTTAGCTTTCCTACGACACCTCTTTAGAAAAGCCATGTACTATGTCCAGTGGGATTAAAATCAGGTGAAGAGACCTTGAAGTCTAAAGCTGCTCTATCTCGTTGGATATATATTTGCCACGCCATTGTGACCTCTGCTCGATAATTCTTTGTATTACCTTGCTGAAAACTCCTAACGCCATCAATATGATAATGATTTCAACACTGTTTCTATCACTTTTAGTTGTGAATTCATTGTGTGCGCTCTCCGAATCGTGAAGTATCTGGTTTAATAATTATCTAGCTTGAGGCTGACCTTCCTATTCAACACAACTGAGAAACTCTGTAGTCTCATAAAAAAAGCTTTACAAGACCAATGCGCCATAAAATAATAAGGAAGATGAAGCAGAATCTGAAATGTGGGCCTTGTGCGTGAGTAGCTGTCCCTTAGAGCCAGCCTCGTAATACCCTCGCTTACTATCTGTTATCAATGCGCAATATTGTTATACAAAGTATTAATTCATACTATTCCAGGATCATTTATATAATATATCTTGACGTTTAAATTGGACTATTCTTTGCAGCGTAACTCAATGAAATGGCTGAGTGAAGTGAAAGGTTGATGTGATAAATTTGGTGAGTGGAACCAAACTTCTGCGAGAGACCATAGTTTGTTATATACTTTCTCGGCGTTCACATAAAAACTCAAATTTAGGATGCTTCAATGCTTCTATCAATCGTATGAATTCTGGTGGCCTTACCAGGTTGTATATATGCATCGCTTAGGAGATATTAGATCCTGTTTATTTGTTCTCGGCAGGGTTTTGATATAGTAGCGCGCAGCGCCAAGTTCGTTGCAGCTGTCACCACATGGCAGCGACAGCCTACCGCATACCCTTCATGGACAATCCAATGGAATTTAGGCCACCGATCCCAGAGGAATTCTTTGATGAACCGGTTCGAGGGGAAATGTGGTCTAGACCGTCTAGGCCATTTAGACAAGCAGCACCACCGCTAATGGACTCGGGTCTCCCGGGTATCCTGGCTGGCTACTAACGTCTATAAAGTACGTAAACCGCAGTTGACATATAACAAATAATAATAATAATAATAATAATAATTTAGTTCCTCCAAACTCTAGTACTTTTGATTTTACCATTTTGATAGCCGCAGCCAATTCAACCACAGTAATTTCGTTTCAGATGGCCTCGTTATACATACCAGTGCATAGTAAATTGAAATAACAATAATAATAATAATAACTCAGGTATATAAATAGAGCTTTTGAGTGGTGTAGGTTGATGCTTCATAGCTGCTCACTGAAATCTGGCTGCTAACGTCTATAGAGTACGTAAACCGCAGTTGACATATAACAAATAATAATAATAAATCAAATATTATAGCTTCGAAAAACTTATCGTAACTTCAAACCAAATTAAAATTCCCATAAAAATATTGCAGTGATAGTTTCCTCAAACAAAATGGGAGTAGGCGTAGAAAGAATTGAGACTAGTGGCCATCTAACTTCCTTGACATGAATAGAGCATTCTAAATCTACTAATAAGAGGAGTTTCAAAGACAATATAACAGGGCTCGATTGACAGCACTTGAGGGTACTGCCTTTATACGATAACAATGGTTTTTTGAAGATATGGGGCGATTCCTCAAAGATTTATAATTTCATCGAGAGCATTTCAAAGTGTAGCTGCAGTACTAGTAGTGAAAGCTACGATGATGTTATACTAGTCATTGATTTGCTACGTTCGAAAGCCATGGTTTATCTGAGTTCAGGCATATATTTTACATGTTACATCAATAGATACATTTAAGTTGCTTGCAAGATATGGCGCTTTCAAGTTACATACAGTACATACACATACATGTACATCAATAAGCTGCTTGAAAAACCCGGCGCTTTCAATTACGATGTGCTAGAATTAAATTGATGCTGTGGGGCATCAATAAGCTTTTTTGAGTCTATCCCTCAAGTGCATCTTATCGATAAAGAGTTCCGGAACTGAAGCGTAGAAGCAGTCGCGTTGCAGCTCGCGCTATTGGGATTAATCTTGAGACGCGTTGTAACGCCCTTTGTTAATTGGATCACCGGTCTTTTGTTCATGTCTGCCTGTTCCCATTTCGTAATCTTTTAATTAAGCGATCCCTAGCACTTAAGACCAATAGTGTTTTTCCTTCCCTTTGATCGCGTAAGGCTTTGTGAGCAAATTTAATTCATGATTACCCTTGCCTTTTTTTTTCGA